>JAUMJL010001951.1:0-26256 GCA_033558185.1 Dromococcyx pavoninus
ACCTCATACATCTTACTATTCACATAGTTCCGAATTGCTAAATAGTAGTGAGAAGTGCTACGTAATTTATTAAACCTGCAGCATTTTTAAAAGGAAAAAAAGTTATAAATTACGGTTATGTAGCATATGGTTCCTGTTTACAGTTCTTCAACCTTCCTGGACCCATTTACAAGAATCATAATGACGTTAAACTCTTCAAGCAGAAAACAAAGTAGTAAAAATTGCTCAGGTAGGCATTGTTTTTCTTTATTTTACTCTTAGGTTACTTTTTCTTTCAAAAGCTAACCTGATATTGGGAATGACAAAATATTATGATGAAGTGTGGGAAATCCATGCTCTAGGAGCCATACAAATCCAAATGTAGCCATTGCCTGTTCATTCATGTAAGTTCTACGAGTTTCTCAAAGGGCTGGCTGAAAAGGAAAGATGGGTTCCCACTGTCACAGACGTAAAGGAGGAACCAAGGGGACAGATATACTTCTGCAACCTTGCCACCTGCTGCAAAGCACAAGCCAAGTTCTTCTAGCACAGTGCAACTACTAACACAGTGCACTTACAGGAATTCATCACACAAGTTGTACCCGAACAGGTCCTTGTGGTTTTAGGGACAACGCAGAAATTTTTAAAGCAAGTTTCAGTCTTCGAAAGCCCAAAAATCATTAGCTAGGTTTAAGATGCAGGGTTGGGAACTACAGCTTTAGCTGAGCCTACAAGAGGACAGGTTCAACAACTGCTCTGTGCCTTCCCACATTTGTCCTTAAGGGTTACCTAAAAAAATCAATTATATGTGCCAGCTCCTTGTAACTAGCTCTTCACAGCAGGTTACCAAAGTGTGCATTGGAACCTGACATTGATGAATAACTGATTACTGGCTTACCTGTCAAAAACAAGCTGGAATCCTGCTCATTACTTTATCAAATACCCCAAAACTAACAGTTGCATACACTGTAACATAAGAAGGAAGCTTATGCCCCGCAACTTCCATAGGAACAGCATTAGATTATTTTTTCTGTGAGAAAAATAACATGAAAATATAGACTTAAGATTGTTAATTTACAGGTGATCTGAGCTAGAAAGTTTCACATTAGATCTTAATTTATCTCAAAACCCTCATTCCCTTTTAAGTTGAAAAACAGTCCACAAACATCACCTAAAACAAAAGACACAATTTGAGGACATCTTGCTGATACAAATGTGCAGTTTGTACTTTCCAAACTACTTCTGAAAATTATATCAAAATCAGCTGGGGAGCAGTGGCTGGAGAGCTGCCTGGCAGAGAAGGACCTGGGGGTGTTGGTTGACAGCCGCTGAACATGAGGCAGCAGCGGCCCAGGTGGCCAAGAAGGCCAATGGCATCTTGGCCTGTATAGAAATCAACATGGCCAGCAGGACCAGGGCAGTGATTGTGCCCCTGCACTCAGCACTGGTGAGGCCTCACCTCGAGTACTGGGTTCAGTTTTGGGCCACTCACTACAAGCAGGTCATTGAGGGGCTGGAGCATGTCCAGAGAAGAGCAATGAGGCTGGTGAAGGGGCTGGAGAACAAGTCTTAGGAGAGGCAACTAAGGGAACTGGGGTTGTTTAGCCTGGAGAAAAGGAGGCTGAGGAGAGACCTTATCACTATCTACGACTGCCTCAAAGGAGGTTGAAGTGAGGCGGACTCTTTTCCCAAGTGACAGGTTACAAGATGAGAAGAAATGGCCTCAAGGTGCACCACAGGAGGTTCAGATTAGATACCAGGAAAACTGTCTTCACTGAAATAGTTGTCAGGCACTGGAAGAGGCTGCCCAGGGAAGTGGTTGAGTCTGCATCCCTGGAGGTATTTAAAATATGGGTAAATGAAGCACTCAGGAGTACGGTTCAGTAGTAGACAGGTACTGTTGGACTTGATCTCAAAGGTCTTTTCCAACCAAATGATTGTATGATATAAATTCAATTATTTTGTTTAGTTTCATTACATCATTAATTATGTGGAAAAATATTAATGATTGCTGTAGCTTCTAAGGAAGCAAGTTAAGATTCTCCTTTGAGGAGGTTTTGAAACCAGCCTTTTATTTGTTTTTGTAAGTGCTTAATTGTGGGTAGTGCACCGCTTTTTTTCTGTGTATTTTGAAGTAAGTTTGAGCTTAAAGTTAGAAGTAAGCGTGAAGACACTGAAAATCTGGAAAATATAGAGAAGAAAAAGAAGATTTATTTGATGGTGAAATAATTAATTTATTGAAGCAAGCAGTACCACAACTGATTTTGCAAAGTCATACCCATTAATGCATTTAGTTATATGAGAGTTAAGGCCACAGACATTCACAAGTATTTTATTTATAAAACATGCTATACATCTAGAAGTGCACAACTACAAAAAGTCTGTCTTTCAATTGGAGTTGCTAACATAATTCAAGTTGTGAACTCTAACCCTTGAGCGTGAGTACTAGTTCAGAAAACAGTTCATCGGGTCATAAATAATTGGAGGAGTGTTCAATTCTTTGTGGAATAATTATGTTCCTCAGCAAAGTACTATCAAAGATGTTAATATCAACAAATCAGATACAGAGCACTCAAAACATTTGGAAGGTAATGAAAAAATAATCTGCTAGTTCTAGCATGTACAGTCTGTTTACAACAGAAGATGGCTTGAAATCAGAACCAGAATGAAACCCCTACAAATTCCAGGAGTTTAGTTGATTTCCCTAAGAAATTATAAGCTAGGTGTAAATTTGGATTTTAGTACGAGCCTGATGTTGAATGTCAGTATCTGAGTTTATGTTTCAGTAGCCTCTCTCTGGCTTTCACACTCAGCCTTCGAAGTGCTTATGCTGCAGAAAAAACTATTTTTGCGATTTAGTCCTAACAGCTTTGTGTTTCATTACAAAGGGGGTTGTGCATGTAATTCCCCCTCCCCATTTTTTCTTTAAATTCCCTCCAGTTATACAGTTGTTCATGTTACTCCCAGTGTGAAATGGATCACAAGAGCCAGAACCAAACCAAGGACATTTACAATATGCAGCAACTCCAGCAGAAATGCAAAGTGAAACGGGTCCAGCAGTAGCCTCCGTGTTGACTTCAAAAACCTCCCTGCATCACAAGGTGAAGAAGAGCTCATCCTGCACAATAGCTCCATTAAGTGCCTTTATGGAATAGAGATTGCCAAGTGTGTTAAACTGTGTCAAGCCACACGTGACGATTTTGGGACAACTTCTCGAGATGGTAAAGACCAAGTTACAGCTGAACTATACGTACTGTAAAATTGCAGCAATTTTGTTCTGCGTCATACTCTGACATTTCATGTAATGAGATATATAAAACAGAAAGCCTGAAAACCATGAAGAAACTACTCAGACTTTTATTCTGAGAGTACTATCAGAAAACCAGCTCAGGAAAGTATTTGGAATGAAGTGCATACTAAATTACCTGTTTTCCTAAAGTGAAAATACACCGCTGGAAATGCCATAATGGAACACATAGCAGCACACAACTTGGTGAGGAAGAGCATGATTCAGCTTTTATTTTGTTTACTTGACCGAAAAGCAGTGTTCTGAACCGGATTCATTCACCCCATCTGAACAACCCCAATTCCTCAGCAAGGGCTCACCACTGATTGTTTTTCACACAGCATTCTCTACATAAAACTACTTGGAACAGTCACCATAAAGTGAAAATGCTCTCCAAAAAATAAAATAAAAATACAGTTTCACATAAATAGGCACCAGATCTAAAATTTCTTACATTTTCAAATTCTAAGCAGGGGTCAAAATAACAAAAATAGAAAAGCACAAAACAGGGCAGAACTCCTCCTCTCACCGCCCCCCCCCCCCCCCAATATCCTTCTGGGACAAGATAATTTTTAACTGCTTATCACACAACAACAAATTTAAAGAAACCAGCTCAAGAACACCCATTAACATCTGTTGCTAAAAGTATACTGGAAATCCCATTTAGGTTGAGCCTAAATCCTTTGTGCTTCTATGGATTAAAAAGAAAAAAATAAACAAAAAAAAATCCCTACCTCCATTAATAAAACTAGAGCAAAGATAGACAAGTCAGCATTGACTGCAAACATTTGTGGTAACATGTCTCTGAAGCTATCACATTCCAAACCAAATTTACTCTAAGATTAAAAAGTAAACCCGCAAGTAAAATTATTATCTGAGACTTACAGACAAAATGATAACAGTAGGCGCAAACGTACCACGAAGGGAAACACACAACTGTCCAAAACAGAGCAAAGAAAGGAAAGTTGCTCTGGTCCCCAACTTCACCTAATCCTCCAGGAGCATATAAGAGCCAGCTCTAACTCAGGAGGCCTTTTAAGGGGCAAGCCTCCCCACACGCACCAAATTGGTGACCACAGATGTGGCACAGATTTAACAAACCCAATTATTACTTTCAGGTGGTTTTGAACAAGACCTACTCTTTCAAAACCAAGTCTAGCATACTACTTATGGTGGGTAATGATAAATTACTCTAAATATAATATGTTGGTGGTTTTCTGAAAGTTCGTATATCAGTAAGATAGCCAAGCTTGATTTAAATTATGTAAGTTAACTGCAAATACCTTATCAAGCCACTAAATGGTCAATTATCCTTGTTAAAAACCTGTCCAGCTTAAAAGATACGTTCTACATTCTAGTCACTGAGATACAGCGCTCAGAAGTATATCAATAAAATTACATATAACATGCTTTACATAAGCCTATTGTCTTACCATCACATGCAGCTATGTACTATGTGTAGTTATGTGGCTGAAATGTCAAGGCTGAAAAGTCCAATAAAAATATCGCAGAGAAGCTAAAAATAAAAGCAGATGCTAGACATGAAAGAAAAGTCTACAGACACAATCATTGCTTATATCGGCTGAGTTACACCCCTTCCTACCGCAGAAGTAACTGTGAGCACTGCTGTAACATTGTTAGTCAGGCTCTGATTGCATGATCTGTGAATCCCAAGCATATACATAAAGAAAGTCAGCTGGGGTTCAGTGCCTTTAAGTTACAGAGGAGGGGGAAAGCAAACACAAGAAGGCTCCACCGCTTGAGACATTCAGAGATCAACACACGTAGACCTTTTCACCAACATTTCGAAGCAGAAACTTAGAAGAAAACCCCAGGATAGGAATCTTATAAAGCCACATGTTAAGAAACACCACCTTACTCAATGAACTGTCCGATGAGACCAAAACCAGTAGGAGCTGCAGAGGTACCAAGCAGCTGTCCTTCGCATGCAAAACACTCCCCAGCACTCCTCCATTGGGAAGCATTTGCTCTCTGTGTAAGAAGATGTTCTTGCCTTTTTGTAGCACGTGGGAGACGACAAAACCCCCTCTCCAGTTGCCTGCTGCTAAAACCAGTCAGGGATTAAATAATATGAACTGCTGCTTTTTTCCCCTGTTTATCAGGGGAGAGAAGAGTCTTTCAATCTTTCTCACACCAAAGCTGGAATCTCAATGTGTTGTAAGGCCTCAAATTTCCCAGGCATATGTTAGGTAAACATAGGAGCTCTGCTCCTTAAACACACAAGGCTAAACAACAATTAGTTTGATATATGGGTATTTCTACATTGCAGCCTCACTGCCAATCTTGCATTATGTTCCCATATTCCACCTCCTCACTCAAGAAAGCACTTCCACTGGGGCTGGCAAAACTGAAATTGTGCATTTAGGCTCGTGAGGTGTAGTGCAAAGTAATTTACAGAGACATGCAATAAACACACATGGAAAAAGGAATAAACTTATTCACAATAATGCTTTGAATCAGATGTCCCATTCATCCTGCCATGGAATTAAACCACTCAGCCAGCCAGGCATCCGTTAGATTGCTTCATTTGATGCACCAAGTCATGGGAATGTTGAATGCTGTCCTCTACGTTGGCTGATTTACCAGTTCTGTTGCAGCAACACATGCCTTCCAAATTGAAGCAGAATACATTGTGTTGAGGGAGGAAACAGACCAAAGTCAATCAATTGGTAATGTTCATTAGCGGATAGCCATTATCTACTTAGAAAAGATACCACTAAGAAGTTAACAGCAGAATCATAATTCTTTAATACCGCTTCTGAGTTTGGCACACCCATGAAACGAACTGTCAAATAGCCAAAAGTAGCCGAGAAGAGCCGAGCAGAGCCGAAAGGAGCCGAGTGGCGCCGAGATTAACCGAGAGAAGCCGAGATTAGCGGAGCGGCACCGAAAAGAGCCAAGAGAAACCGAATCGAAACGAGAGGAAACGAGAAACGAAGAACGGAGCCGAGCTGAGTCGAGAGGAGCCGAGAAGAGCCGAATCGAGTCGACTGGTGACGAATTAAGCGGAGAGGAGCCGAGCGGCAGCTCCCGGGCTGCAGAGAGCTCCAGAGAGCTGCGGGCGATGGGCATCTATCCAGGCTGCAGTACCGCGAAGCGGCCACACGGCGGCAGCACTTGGACACCGCACCGCTTGCCCCGCGCTCCCCCTTTCCCCACGCTGCAAAACAAGAGCCGCTGCATTGGCCGCGGCAGCAGCAAAATCAGCCTCGCTCACAGAAAACTGACTCCGCTCCTGTGCTTTGGAGACACGGAACTGCAAACCGTGCCTTCGCTCACACCGACCCTGACGGAGACTTCGGTCCCGTTCCGTGCAACACCGACGCTCCCAGCCTCACAGACAGACCCCATTGAACAGCGCTGTCCCAACATTCAGCTAGAGATGCAGGCTCTGCTCTTCAGCAATAAGATTACATTCCAGACCTGTTTAGAGCCACCAGACCTCACTCACCTTCATCAGGCAACTGCTCTCCTAACAAAAGCTGAGAGACACAGGCTGCATTTCCAGAGGAAGGCCAGCTTTCTCCTTCTGCACGGCTCCTGAACTCATTCTTTGTACGATGGAAGCTATCCCGACCGTAATGACTTTGCCTTTTGAAATACGTGAAGACTACCAAGACCTGGAATTCAACTCCAACAGAATTGGATTGGTGAAGTGGCATACAAGAATATTTCCCTGCTGAATATCCAGATGTCATTGTGTCCCACCAAACTCCTCCAGTGGGCATCGAGCCCTTTAAAGTCAATTGACTGCCAATACACAAAAGCAGGCTGCTAAATCGGGGCCTGCGTTTCAAAATGCAGCACTCCCACTGCCAGGTTCGAGCGCACAGCGTGTTCACAGCACTTCCTGAACGGCCTATCTTTTGCTCCTTTGCTTCATCTTAAACATCAAAAAACTAAAACACATTAAGCACACAGCGACCGATCTAAAACTTTAATGCAGACAATACTGGATATAACATAGGCTTCCTCTGGCTTCCCTATGGCTGGGCAGAAGAGGTCAAAGGGTCTTCAGACACCAACGCGCTATGCCCAGTCACTCGGGAAAGGTGGCAACAACGCGACCTGGAGAGGTTCGAGGTCAGACAACGCATCTCGCTGGGATCGGGCAGGTGAAGGAACTGAATCGCTTTGAATGCAGCAACAAGAGGAGGGATCCGCAAGAGAGAACAGTGCAGGAGGTGTGAATGTGTGACAGAAGAGGGCAGAAAAGAAAAAAAAATAGAAAAGAGGGTGCGAAGGGGAAAAGTTGTGAAAAATACATGACGCCCTGAAGAAAGAACACAAAAAGAGAAAGGAGTGTTAGCAGGGTAACAAGAGGAAGTGGCCCTCGGCCCCTAGACAGGAGCGCTTTCCTCCTTCACCCACATCTCCTTCTCCGTCCTTTCAATCCCCAACACCCCGTGATATAACCCATTCAAGTAAAGCTGAGAAGACAATCTGCTTCAAATTAATGGCAAAGGTTTTCACTTGTCCCCCTGAAAGGAAACCACACACAACGTGGGGCCTTGTGAGATCGAAAGCAGTGTCCTTGGGCCAAGTTCAAAAGAAGTCCAGAGAATGCAATTTATTTTCATAGTTCTTCTTTTACATGTACATAATAAAAGAGAGAAATAAACCCAAACAGAATCTTACCAAATATAAACTCTTTACACTAAGATCCTTTAAATTCTGTCCAACATAGAAAAGCAGCTCTGCACACTGTTACTGTTAACACATTCTCCACCCACAATATTTACAGAAAGGTGCAGTGAGAGGACTGCAGGGTATACAACGCTTCTACAGACAAACAGTGCTGCTGTGAACCAGGCAGAGAACAGACGCACGCTTTCAGGTTTGTACACAAGATTCACTTTGAGAGTTCAGATGACTGACTCTTTGAGCAGCTCCAGTGTCAGTCTCCAGCTGCACAGGAGACTGGAAGGCATCATCCAAAAAGGTTGGTCACGTAAAGAAACCGAGGCAGTTCTGAATCTGAAAAAGAAAAAAAAAAATGCCGTGTTTTCTCATCAGGCCACATCCTAACGGTCCATTCCAGCGAGTCACCAGCTGACTTATTGAAGTTAGTCCTGCTGCCAGCTGGAGGTTTTGGCCTGCAGCCCAGCAGAGCACACGCTCCATATTGAGTTCTGCTCGCCACACCAGAGGGGCTCGCAGATGGCACGTCCTCAAAGAGAAGAAGGCAGAAGGAGCTGGCTCGCAGCAAGTCATTTGCCAGTGAAGTGGCTCCCCAGTGAGAACGGCCTCAGCTATAAACCAGCACGTCTCAGGCTCTAATGCACAACACTTTGAAACGCAGCTGGAGCCCACCTGGCACAGCAACAGCCGCTTTCAGAAACTCCTCGTTCCTCTCTTCCGCAGCTCCACCCCTCTCCGTACGCTTCACCTCACCATAAAGTGTGGCCCTCCTGCAGCAGCACGTTAAGGACAAGAAAGCTGGCAGCTAACTGCTGGGCCTGTACGCACGGTTGCTGTGTACTCTTTAGCTCGCCATAAAGACTGTGTGGAAGACCGAGATACGCTCTCCTGCTTCACCCCTTATTGCCACAGTGTTGGGTTAGTACTGCTCACGAAAGCTCGCAGCTAACTGCTGGCCTGCACGCACGGTTGCTGTGTGTAGGCTTCGTTGATCAGCAAGAACAATTTTGTTCCTCGCATTAAGAGCAACACACTCCTTTGCACGGGCCCAGCTGGTGAAGTACATTTCATCACAAGCTAGGCTGAAGCGGAAAACATTCCAGCCAGGGCTGTCGGCTAAATCCACTGTGATTAGCAAAGACAAGTCACGAGAAAGCCACGTACCCGAACGCTGCTGGCGTGGAGGGCACAGTCACACTGTTTTTGCCTCTCTCTGGGGAGAGGTCAGGATCCTGCAGGGGCTCTCTCTTCGTGGATACTTCCGTCAGCTTCTCTCTGCTGACAGACAAAGGGAACAAGTTATTATGGCAAACGCCCCAAGTAACCGTGCTTTAAGTGAACTCGCCCTCGCAGCTCTCACCACCACGCGGGACACCCCAACACCTAGCGAGCTCTAACGTGTGCCAGACAGGCGTGACCTCACCACAGGCCCAGGCAGAGCTCCTCCCGTTTGCCCTGACGCTCTGACGCTGTCAAAGGGAAGACAAACAGATGAGGTTTTGGAACGGATGAGTTTGCTTGAGGAGGAAGCTGTACTACAGTTCATCCAGGTACAGCAGCCTTTGAAAGGCTGCACTTCCACTTCTTGACCTCAAGCTCATCAACAGGAGATACCGCACCGATCAAGCTAATTGGAGAAATATTTTAGCTGCCGCTCTGTCCTAGCTTACGAGTGCCTGGTGACCTCCTGAGGGACAAGTTCAGCCCAGTTGAAAGAAGCTGGCAGACACTGAGGGTGGAGTAAGAAGCGCAAGAAACTCAAGGCTATTTTGGTCACGCCTCCACCTTCAAAGGGAGCCCTTCCTCCAGGTCCTACAGCCCTTTCGTTGTGTTCACAAAATCAGGGCCAGGCCTCAGCCACCTCCCCTGTGAGAAGCCTCTCACCCATACGGAAAATCTTTTCAAAGAAACAGCTCTAGCCCCCTTCCCAGACCCAAACAGAAGGACTTGGATGACACACATTCTCCTTTCCTTCAGCACTGGAACCTCTTCCATATTAACCAGCCATCAGCATTTCTCTCCTCTTTGACTCTAGCCGGCCGTTTGCCTTGCTCTGTTCTTCTTTGCATGGTATAGCCCGCTCTAGGGGAGTAGAGAAAGTGGAAGTCAGCTTTCCCACAGCTCTGAGGAGACACACCACCTGTGTGGCGCTGCTTACGTCAGCGCATCACCCATCTCCAACGTGCCCTCTGTGCAAAAGAGGTGTTTAACAGAGCAATTCAAAGGCAGCAGCGGTTATTTCAGCTGAAGAACCCAGACGCTTGACATCCTTTCAGACATATGAGCATACAGAGCCCTCTGCATTCGCACCGAGTCCCAACATCACCTCGTGTATCGGCACACACAGAGGAACGTCAAACCGCACGCCCTGCTAGACAACAACACATGAAGAGGGTCCCAAAAAAGCCAGGCCGAGGTCTTTTCATTTTGACGGTGAAAAGCAGGTAACATTCGCGCTCTCTCTCCCCCCGGCACCGTTCCTGCTTACTCACTGTTATTCCCTGTGATGGGACAGAAGAATCCCAGGCTTGGAAAAAGCAGGGCTCTTCTGCGAGACCTTTGCCAGATTTTCTGCAGCAAGACATTCTCCAGATTGGCTTTTGGGCCTCTGTGGGGAGAGAAACATTCACGATGTGTACTATGTTAGGAATTTTTAACACGACCGCCCAATATCGCTACGATGCTAACAAAGTCACCTGTCAAGTTACAGGTCTGTAAATACACAAACAAAACAAAAAAAACATTCACGATGAACGATGCAGCTAACGACGTGACTGCTCGATGAGCACTGAAGCCGGGTGAAAAACAAGGATTATGCCAAGCCTTCACCCAAAGAGAATCAAACCAAGGAGATGGAAGAGACTTCCCAAACCAAGAGCCAGCATCACGTACATCGACATCGCTCCGGGTTGCAAAAGCGGACATAAGGGTGTGGGACATCAATGGAACAGCGAGACGATGGCTGAGATATCTGCACGCCCTTACCCGCAGTCCTCCAGCTGCACCGCTGCGCTCCTTGAGACAACAAACATCGGCCGCCCCTTACACCGAACCCCCAGGCTCAGGACACGGCCGGAATCACGTGCTGTCCTACCACCCTTTGTCACGACAGGGGTTCTGTCAACACCAGCCGTTTTCAACAAGTGAAACGCGTCACCTGCGTTCTCCCCTCATCCTCTCCAGTTAGCCCACCGAGTCACAGCACCGGCTACCACGTTTCACAGCTACACACGCCCACTGCCACACCGCTGCAGTTTCCAGCCTTCTCCTGTGCAAAGTCCATATTCCTCCCTAGCGCCAGCACCTCACCGTCAGCCCCCTTCTCTCTTCCCCTCACCGACAGACGTCAAGAGTCAGTCACAAAAAGAAACGGAGTGCATCAAGGCCACGGGTTCATACTCCCAAGTTTCTTGAAAGACACCCTTATTGTGACTGCACTCCAGAGCTTCCGATTCAGTCAGAGGAATTAATGGCATCACTTTTCAAACCTCCATATGTCCTCTGAGTCCCACGCAGCGCAGAATTCACTGTGAAGCACCAGGTCACCAAAAGGTATCTCGCCTCTCCACCCATCGACTCAGCTGGAGACAGAGCTCCCTCTGCTTAGGAACATTACGGTCATTTTCTCACCCCAAGGTGCCCACCACGAGGCTTCTGCCGTCGAAATGGGCTCGGTCAAGAACAGCCCGAAGCCTGCTGCCTGCTCCCTTCGGGCACTTTAAGTCACCTCGTTGCAATTCCGATGGCAGAATTCACAGAATAATTACAAAAACAATAAAAACTTAACTAGCGCTAACCAGAACAGTCACGGGACCTGGAAAGGCTCCCGCTGAGAACTCAGCCAGCAAGGAGCGTTAAATAGCAAGAAACAGGAACGCGTCCATCAATAACGCCGTGCCCGCCCGGATTTACACAAACTGGGCCGCTCCGGGAACCCCAAACCCCGGCAGCTCCCTCGGCCGAAAGCCAAACCCGTGCGAGTCCCACCCGAGCAGCGCGCAGGAACCGGGCCGTGGAAGCACCGAGGGCGCGACCCGGACCTCGTTCGCCTCTGACTCATTTACCCAAGCGACCGTCAATCCGCGCAGTAACGGTGCCGGAGCGGCAGCATCCCGGCGGGAAGCGGGACCGGGCCGCCGCTCGGGGCCCCGGCTGGCACAACCCCCGCTTCCCGCTCCGGAGCGGCATCCCGCCTGCCCCCCCGGCCCCCGGGCTCCGCTCGCGGCTCCCCTCTCTTCCCGCGGAGCCGGGAGCCCCACGAGGCGGAGCGGGGAGCGATGGAGCGCGGGGGCCGCTCGGGAGCGGCGCGGGAAGGGGACGAGTGGTCTCCGCCAGAGGCGGCGGCGAGAGCGGCACCAGCACCGCTCCCTCCGCGGTCCCCAACCTTCATGGTTTCCGGCGCCACTCCGTGCTGCTGGCTCGCACTCTGTCGTTCTCGGCCCCGCAGCCAATGAGAGCCGCAGGCGGGGAGATGCAAACGAGCCGGCGAGACAGCCAATGGAACCGGGAGCGGGGCGGAGAGATGCAAATAAGGAATGGCGAGAATAGTCGCTCTGTCCTGCGGGCTCGCGCCCTATGATATCCGGCGGCGCTCCGTGCTGCTGGCTCGCACTCTATCGTTCTCGGCGCCGCAGCCAATGAGAGCCGGAGGCGGGGAGATGCAAACGAGCCGGCGAGACAGCCAATGGGACCGCGAGGGGGCGGAGAGATGCAAATGACGCGCCGCGGACGCCGGAGATGCCAATGAGGCTCTTCTCGGCTCGGCACCGCTCGGCTCCATTCGTAAACTCGCATCTCGGATCGGCTACTCTCGGCTAATCGCCGCTCCCCTCGGCTCGCTTCGGCTCCATTCAGCTCCCCTCGGGTCGTAAACTCTCGGCACCATTCCACTGAGCTCGGTACCGCTCGACTATTCATCGGCACTGCACGGCTACTCTCGGCGCCTCTCGGCCCCGCACCCGCTCGGCTATTCCCGGCTCCGCTCGGCTGTTCTCAACGGCTCGGATTGCGTCGGGTCGAGTCGGCTTCGCTCGGCTCGGTTACGAGCCGAGACCAACCGAGACGAGACGCGCGGCGGCGGGACTAGCCGAGAGCAGCCGAAGGGATCGGAGAGGAGCCGAGCGGCAGCGCTCGGGCTGCAGTGCCGACTTCCGGCCACACGGCGACAGCAGAGAGCTCTGAGCGGGGGGGGGGTGGGGGGGGGGGGGGGCATCACCGCCTCCGCGCGACACCCGGGCTGCAGTACGGCGGTGTGACCACACGGCGGCAGCACTTGGACACCGCACCGCTTGCCCCGCGCTCCCCCTTTCCCCACGCTGCGAAACAAGAGCCGCTACATCGGCCGCGGCAACAGCAAAATCAGCCTCGCTCACACAACTCTGACCCCGCCGCTGCGTTTGGAGACATGGAACTGCAAACCGTGCCTGCACTCCCACCGACCCTGACCGAGACGCCACAACTTCGGTCCCGTTCCATGCAACACCGACGCTCCCAGCCTCACAGACAGACCCCACCTGCCCACGTTAGACACCAAATATCAAGAACCTCACTAAAACTCCACAGGGAAACTCCAACAGCACCAATATCGATGAGTTTCAAAAAGATTCTCCCAACAGTGAGGCTACATCTTCCTTTATTTAAAGGACGCGCGGGAATGAATTTAGCAAGGCAGGAATTTACAGCTTCTTATGAATCAATACACGCTTCAAAAGATGTTTTTCCTCTGGTATCCTGCAGCTCATCGCTTACTTTTTGCAGACTTCTGGGCAGTGTTTTCATATGCTTTTCTGATTTTAAAAAAAACCTAAAATCAACAAATCTCCAGGCTTCAAGAAATCTCTCCTTAATAAGATAATCTTTTTCCAATATTCCACCTGAAGTTTTCCTGTAAGATACCTCATTTTCCTATCCAGACTAATTTTTAAGCTGTTAAGGCAATTGTGATCTTACAGGTACTCACAGAAATTTTTCCAGTCAAATGGCTTCCACTTTTTCTACCAGCGTCTGCAAAATGTTGTATTTCACTTCTTTTCCTACACTTGCTAGCGATCTAGAAAGGAAACAATACAATTAACACTGTTAATTATTGCCACAGACTTCAGTTTCACTGTTGGTTAAGCGTTCTATGACAATAAGGGGACAGTCCTCACCCTATGGTAACAAATTTGTCTATTGTTTGCTCTGCATTTGCAAGCCCTTAAAACACCCTCCAAAATTCATCACTACTGCAGAAGGAAAATATAACAGTAGTTTATCAAAAGGTGACTTCTTCCGACACACATTTTCAGTGATATATCTGGAGAAATCAAAGTGCTTATTTTATCTCTCTGGAAATATGGCCCAAGTCATGGATAAATAAGAACACCAAAATTTCACAGTGTACCAATATAAAATTAAACAGTTTTAATATTTTATTCTTGAGCCAGCCGCTGATCAAATGAACTGTTGCATACTAAGACTGTGGCAGGGTCAATATAATTTCTGTATCCTTTAGTACAAAGCTTGAAAAAAAAAATTTGCTCTGTCCAAAACTAGAAAAAAAATCACTGTAAAGGATGTAATAAACTGAAAATTACTTGTTAGCCTTTGAACATAGTGCCCTAGAACTCAAACGGTCATTAAAAATAGAAGACGTATCCGATGGAAAAAAACACCTCTGCATCTGCAGGTGTCATCGTGCTCATTCCAGTGTACTTTGCGCGGACAAGAAGGAAGCGGAGACTTCCTAAATCCTGCACTAAGTTGCTTCGCTGGGGATTCTTCTCCTTTTCATGTCTAAAGTAGTGAATGCTGACTAGGAAGCAAGCTCTCAGGCGACCCAAGGCAAACCAGCGTGTCCAAGTTCAGCATGGATCTACCTGAAAGGGGAAGGATTGTTATGTCTCTCCACTATCTCAGTGTGAATAATTCAGTAAAAAGCAGTAGCTTTTGTCAACCTAAGTAGAAAGAATATAACATCAATGAAGATCTTGCTATCACAGAGTGCCACAAAGACTGAAAAATCCCCTTTGATAAATTTTTAAATGCATGGCGATGTCCTTAAGTTGACTGAAAGGCCTGCATCTAAGTTTCAGAACTCTGATGTAAAGCCATCAGATCAATCTCTGGCCACTTTACCAGCTGTTATCCAGAAATGCATTAGTTCGAAGCAGCTTCAGAAGTGCAGGTGCTGCACTATAACAATGAAAAATGAACGACTAATATACAGATTGTAACACCTCAATTAATTAGATGTAAAAGATGGATAAAGAATAGAGTTTCAAATTTTCTTTTTCCTGTCCAGTTCAGAATTCTACATAACCAAATTATTCCTTTCTCTGGCAGAGGTTGGTACTAAATTAACCGTAAACCCAAGCGTAACAATTGTTCTAGTCAACTTTACTTGAACTTTGTGGCTCCTATTTTGAACCAGAAGGGTGCGGGTGCCTGAAAAATTATGTAGTTTTATGCATTTAAATCCTATGTTCCGATAAGAGATTTCACCTTACCTTGAAAAACTTGTCTTCCTCCCTTCGATCACGAGCAAAGTAATTGCTGATCCACATGCAGAACGCTAAGACGCATAAAACTACTTTTTTAGTAGATATCATGACTTCTGCATTACAACACACTGAGGCCTGAATCCTGCTGCACGGTTTCTGAAAAATATGAGGTATCACTGAGTGGGTCCCCATCCAGGTCAAAAATCACAGAGTGTTAAAACACAAAGCTAAAATATCGCAGGTGCATCACAGGCATAAGGCAGCAGTTTTCGCAATCCTTGAGATAGTTCCAGAAGGGCATTATTCCAGCAAGGGTCTATTCCAGCAAGTCTAAGTTCTGAAACGAGGACGAGTATCATTTGACACCTATGTATTTTCTGTACACTATTCTCGGTGACAAAGCCCTCCCTTGCTCTGTAGAGATGCTTCAACATTTACAAAATGAGAAAAAAAAAATAAATTAATTCTCCTATGGTCTGCAAAAACCATCAACAACAACATAACCGCTGAATAAACCATCAGGAATTCAACACATCACAGTTGAAGTGGCACAGAAGCAAGATCATTTGGAGCAGAGCTTAGTATTCACTGGCTGCTTTTTGTAATAGAGAGGGATGGGACAGAATAATCAAGAAAAATTTTTCTTAAGTCATATCTGAGAAGCACATGAAACATTTGGTCATGCAGGGAAACACGTCTAGAAATATATCATTTTACCCTCATGACAACATCCCTAATGGTTTAAAAGCATGAAAAAATTAAGGGGTCCAATGAGTGCAGGAACAAAACATGAGATGCATCCCCTTTGAAATTCTGTTTAAAAAAAGGTACTATTACTACATATACTTTACTGGATACAGAATAACAGAGGGTATTGCCGTTAAATTTGAATTACAAAGAAAGCAGCGATAGGCTTATGCTGTTCTGAGCTAAATCTTTACAAATCTGGAAGACAAGAGTGATAGAAAGTAAGCAAGCTCTTTTTGAACTTTGACTGACCAACGTGATCTCCTTTTATGACCATGTGACTCGCCTGGTGGATGAGAGGAAGGCTGTGGATGTGGTATACCTGGACTTTAGCAAGGCCTTTGACACTGTCCCCCACAGTAGACTCCTAGGGAAGCTGTCAGCCCGTGGCTTAGATGCGAGCACTCTGTGCTGGGTTAGGAATTGGCTGGATGGCCGATGTGGTGGAGTCGCCGACCCTGGAGGTGTTTAAGGGGAGATTGGATGTGGCACTGAGTGCCATGGTTTAGATGATGGTTGGTGTTAGTGTTGGGTTATAGGTTGGACTTGATGATCTCAGAGGTCCTTTCCAACCTTGTCATACTGTGATACTGTGATACTGTGTGACTAGGGATACTTGATTCTTATTTTCATTTGATTCTTATTTTCTTTAAAAAATATTCTCAGAGTTCTAGTTCAGCAGAAAGCTGGACTGGAATGTGCACTCTCACCTAACTTCTGCAAAGCAGCTGTGTTTTGAAAACACCTGCCCAGGGCTTAGTGGGAAGACAGGCCTAAGAGCACTGGCCCAAAGTTTCTCCCTCATCAAGACGTGTAATTTTTATTTTAAAATATTAGAAGTTTCAATCTCCCAGTGCCACGCACTCACAACATTTTGTCCTGAGGCAAGAGCACTGAACACTGCTCCAAGACAAGATGTGCATTTGTTTTCTCTATATGAGCTATGCACGCTTTAATAAGAAGGGAGAAATTACAAGGTTATACCTTAGAGATCAGGACGTAAAGCTGGAACTGGAAAGACCCAAGTTCATGATCTCACTCTGTCAAAAATAGCGGTGCAAGCTTGGTGATTTCCTCAGTTTCCTTGAGCTTTGGTTTCCAGTCTGAAAAACGGGGATGACTCTAAGGCTCCAGCTCAACATGGCAAACACAGCAAGGCCACCATCGACTTGTAAGGACTCTAAAAACGCACCGAGAAACATTCAGACGCTGTAGCAATGTGAACTAATATTTGTTCCTTTAGCTCCAGTCCCATGGACCGGAAGCTTGGCCCGCCCACTTTTCACCAGCCAGTCTTCCCTGCAGGAAGAGAAAAGGCACTGCCTCCACAGTAAATTACTAGTTTGTGAAGTGTCAGTGTGGTTCTGCAAGCAGCCCGGTGGGATTATCAGACCGGCGGGAGACCTGTCCCTTCATGATAGGCCTAACCCTGCAGGCGTACGTGCCCCTTCCAGCTAACTCACCTCAAACAGGATGAGGGGTTCAAAAACACTCGTGCAACTTAATTTTTACAATACTTCTACTGCATGCATGTCTATGTTAAAAAAAAAAGAACCGATATGAAGGAATTAGATTAGGAATTATACAGAAAGAGATGATTAAACTTTCAACTATATGGAAATTTTGGGGCATATAAACATTTGTAAAATTTGCTACAGAACTTGTGATTGCTGGTTACATAATTGAACTTACAGGGAATACCTTTCCAAGGACCCTAATACCGTACATTTCATTATTTAAGAAATAGAACAAGAAATGGAAACAACTCTGCTTACTATATGACATTTGAAACTGCATGGAATTAATTGAATTTTTTGAAAAAGCATTTGAGTTGCTTAGGCACTTCTCTGGAATGCTTTCCAGAGCTATTGCGGATGTGACTTGTATTGAGAAGCCCACACTTGATAAAACACTGCGCCAATATTTCAAACAGCCCAAGCTACCAGTGACACGGTCCTGTTACTTATGCAACATTCACAAACTTTAAAAAAGTTCATTTATAAGCTCTGGTTGAGGTTCTAGAATATACACACTGTTGCCTGTTTAAAACAAGGAAGGGAGGAAATCCAGAGATCTTTCCTAGTGCTCCTGTCGTAGCTCACCATCTATAAGAAAAGTTAACTGTACGTCCTATGTGTTGTGTCTTTTGCATGAAAGAACTGGACTTGCGGTCTTTAACTAGAGCCAACAGCTCAGCTGCCTTTGGGAGGCTCCCTGCACACCCAGGCCGCAGATCGTGACAAGAACACGTCCCTGGAGGTTTTTAAAGTAAGACTGGATGTGGTACTTAGTGCCACGATCTAGTAATCATGATAGTGCTGGATTAAGGGTTGGACTTGATGATCTTGGAGGTCTCTTCCAACCCAGATAATTCTATGATTCTATGATTCAGTTGGGCTGTCAAGTACCTCTTTGCTCAAAGCTGGACCAGGGGCAGGCTGAACCAGTGTCCTCACCTATGCCAGAGCAGCTGTGTGATCTTGATTCAAATTTCAGTGGCTGCAAGCCCACGCAAAAGAGCCATTTAGAGAAATACAGTCACCTGTTCTGGTATCACTCAGTGAGCAAATACTGTCATCAGTTTGCATTGCAGAAAGGCATCAAAAATCTAGGGGAGAAACATAGCCCTCCTTCTTCAGCAGCGAGAAGAGAACCTGACATCTAGAGACTTGTTAATATCGCACCTCAGTCGTGACTGTTGAGCAATGAAACTGCATTTCTTCCCCACCCGTGCCAGCTCAGGTATCTCCATGAGCAATAGCTCCTCCAAAACTTGTATCGAACAGTTTGACTCATGAAGTAGAACACGATGCAACACCCAGATGTAAAAGTGGGAGAAAATATCCCTCTAATTTCTTGTGAAAACAATGAGATCTTAGGGAATTATGTCACAAAGACACAACAAAAGTCATCTTGCTCTAATCTAATTCTTGCTTTTTCTTGCTACTAAGAAACTACCTTATAATACCGAATGTACAAGTAACACAAAAGTAATGTTAACAGCTTGTAATAAGCAAAATGGGTTTACAAGCGGCATATTACAGAAGGGCTCTGTCACATGGGAAAGTTATACTTGTAGATGTGAAAACCAGTATCTTTTTCCAGACAAATTTGAAATTTACACAGCATTGCAGAGCTGCAGGACTTTCCAACAGCATCTCTGTCAAAAGCAGACTCGGATTGCAGAGAGCACTGTACTGCCCAGTGTTACATCCCTCTCTTGGACGGTACAGACACTGCAGTCTCTACTACAGGAAGAAGGAGTGCTTCAGGCTGAGGTCTTCTGTTTATGAAAGTGGCAGGGAAAAGACTCAGCTTCTTCAGAAATGCACAGACATTATTACATTTCCAATAAGAAAAATGTTTCTTTCTGATTTTCTGTTTAACTAGTAAGATAAAAGTGAGGGAGGTTGTTCACACGTACCATTATGTCACGCACACAAGGTACCTGAAAAAGAGTTTTGCCTAAGGTGTGACTGACTCTGGTTGGGGGCAGGAGTGTTTGTGGGGTTTTTGTTGTTGTTTGGTTGGGGTGTTTCTTTTTGTTTGTTTGTGTTGTTTTGTTTTGGTTTGGTTTAAATAGAGTCAAGACAATGACTGCAAGGGTTCTGCAGTATGTAGCTCAGCCTCCAGGCCAGGTCCTTCTAGAGATATTGATTTCTAATTTGCAGGACAAAGATAAAAGCAGCTGACAATTTCCCAGCAAAAATCTCACACCTGAACTTCAAATCCAATGTGTAGCAAATTAGTATTTATATATCTGTATAAGTTTTCTCTACCTTTTGCGTATGAAGGACAATCCAAGAACAAAGTGAGCCCCGAGGGTGGTCAGTTTAGCTGGGCAGGGGCTCCAACTGTGACAGAAGATGCTCAAGGGGTTCTTGGGAGCTGCGGACAGCTGAGGCACGCTGATGTGCCGTTCATACGTTGTTCTACTGGGATGCTTCCAGCACTGTTGCATGTGAACTTACCTTTCCCACACAACACGTGGAGAACTGGAAGCAGAGTAGTACAATGACCAGATCAGAGCTGCCCAATGATTCCCTCTACGTCATGGGAGTCTGTCAGAATCCAGAAAAAGCACTAAAGCTTTTGCCCCGTTGCGAGTGTCGCAGCTAACTATGAATTGCTTAAATGGTGGAATGACCTCTCCCGGCCATCAGTGACCCCTGGGAGTACCTGTTTACAACACAATGCTAAGGGAATCACCTGCCACATTTGGGCCTGTAGTTTTCAAGTCATATGCAGAACAGAAGACTCCCTGCTCAATACAAACATGTCTAGAGATGGCTGTGGGATGTCTAATCTCACTAAGAATTAATTTTTCTCAAGTGGTTGCAAAAAAGGAGCCGAGATGCCTCCTTAGCTCTAGTTCACTGCTTCCATTGTTTGACAGCAGCATCTTCCACAGAGAAGGGGAGCACCCGGGACACTTCCAGGCATCAGAAATGTCACTTAAGTGCACAGACGGATCAGGGTCACAGCAGGCAAGATTTGCTAGCTATTTGCCAAGAAGAGATGGCTTTTATAATTACAGTATCACAGTATCACAAGGTTGGAAAGAACCTCTGAGATCATCAAGTCCAACCTATAACCCAACGCAACACCAACCCATCATCTAAACCATGGCACTCGGTGCCTCATCCAGTCTCTCCTTAAACACCTCCAGGGTCGGCGACTCCACCACCTCCCTGGGCAGCGCATTCCAATGGCCAATCACCCTTTCAGTGAAGAACTTTTTCCTAAGATCAAGCCTAAACCTCCCCTGACGAAGCTTGAGTCCATGCCGTCTAGTGCTGTCACTGGTCACCTGAGAAAAGAGACCAACCCCTGCCTGACTACAACCTCCCTTTAGGTAGCTGTAGAGAGCAATTAGGTCTCCCCTGAGCCTCCTCTTCTTCAGACTAAAGAGCCCCAGCTCCCTCAGTCGCTCCTCGTAGGGCTTGTGCTCCAGCCCCTTCACCATCTTCGTTGCTCTCCTCTGGACACACTCCAGCATCCTGACATCTTTCCCAAGCTGAGGGGCCCAGCACACAGTATTCAAGGTGAGGCCTGACCAGTGCCGAGTGCAGGGGGACGATAACTTCTCTGGTCCTGCTCGCCACACTATTCCTGACGCAAGCCGGATGCCATTGGCCTACTTGGCCACCTGGGCACACTGCTGGCTCATGATGAGCTTCCTGTCAACCAGCACTCACAGGTCCCTTTCTGCCTGACTACTTTCCAGCCACTCTGTCCCCAGTCTATAGCTCTGAATGGGATTGTTGTGTCCAAAATGAAGTACCCGACATTCGGACTTATTAAACATCATCCCATTAGAATCGGCCCATCTCTCCAGTCTGTCCAGGTCCCTCTGTAGGGCCATCCTACCCTCTAACAGATCAACCCTTCCTCCCAGCTTGGTATCGTCCGCAAACTTGCTGATGATGGACTCAATCCCCTCATCCAGATCATCAATAAAGATATTAAACAGAAACTGGTTTCATGAGAAATCGTCTGCCCTAAGGCAGATGGAAAGTGCAACAGCCTAGTCACTAAGTGGCTTCAATACAAGAGTTGTGACGCAAGAACACACGGAGCTGAACTAGTCTCGAGCACTGGAACAAGTTATGAAGAAAGCTACTCAAAGCAGCAAATAGGAAAATGCAACTTGAAGAGCTGAACAGCCACACACCGAGACACCGGCAGGAAGGAGTCCACAGGACCTTGTCCGGAGTTCTCACTCGTGGTCGGGGGGGGAGACCAAGAGGTTGTCATCTGTAGTAGTAAACAAAATAGCTCCAGTAGTCAACTGGTACGGTGACACATATCACCAGTGAACCCGCATGGCTTCAAGGAGCTGCTCCTTGCAGCCAAGCTGCCTACTGGGACTTGTCACCAGATCAGCTTAACTCCAGAACTCAAACTGATGGGTCTTTGGGCCAAAAACCCAAGTACCATTACTGAGGACCAGTCTAACGTTTTCACTGCAGGATGACTAAATTTCTGTGCCAGCGTGTGGGCTTCGGCACTGCTTTGTCACTCAGCACAGAGATAACCAAACAGAGACTCAGCGAAAAGGAAAGACCTGAAGCAGAAGATGCCAGCACAAGTTTGGGCTGCCAAAATGCAGCAGAGCTAGACCAAAGCAGAAGGATCCCCTTTCCAAGAGGTCCCAGATCCCCAAAACACACTGTAATCCCTCTAATGAGCTGGCACCGTATCAAAATGCCAAGGCTGCTCAGAGTTCCAAAGCTGTGCAAAAGCCTTGGCTCCCTCTTTGGTTGCTTTTAAGGATGACAATTTATTTGATGAATTCTGGCCTACCCAAACTTCTTCTAAGGCCAGTGGACACACTAACACAGATAAGTCATGGCAGTCAGGACATGGCATATAAAAGCATCTGGAACTTCTCTAGAAATGCTCAGGATCACTTTAAACAGTGGGATAAGTGCCTGAGACTTTTGAGAGAAAGTGTTACAGCTATTTGCCGTCTGCCAAGTGGAAAAGCACTCTCAGCATGTGGACACCATACCAGCAAAACAGGTTATTTATTTCAGATAGTGGACTGAATCCTCACCCCATATACAAATAATTCCATAACACATACACATTTGAAGGCTATGAGCAACAAGAGATGTTTCAAACAGTGCATCAGTTAACAGCTAAAGGGAAAAAAGGAAAAGGAAAAAAAGAGCTGAGAATTTTTCTGCTGGGAGAGCAGACTGAGAAAAAATCGGAAATTGCGAGCTACAATTTGGTACCGCTACTACCGCTATTCCAGGCTCACTACTGCTGCCCAAAATGTTCCAGAAATTTCTGAATGCTTTGAGACTGGTGCCAAACTAAATGCCATACACTGCAAGGCTTGAAAGTGGATTTCTAGGCAGGATACCTATAATTACAAGGGAATTCAAAGCAGCTTGAGGGGGGTTTATTAATCTTTTTGTTTAGATCTGAATTCCAAGGTACAAAAGAAAAATCTTATGGCACAAATTGACTGAAGAAAATATTTCTCTGCATGTCCCGCAGAGGTCTGTACTGTACCATTTAATATTTTCATTGATGATATAGCCAGTGAGATCAAGTGCACCCTCAGCAAGTTTGCAGATGACACCGAGCTGAGCAGGGCAGTTGTCACACCAGAAGGACGTGATGTCATCCAGAAGGACCTGGACAAATGGAGAATTGGGGCTGTGCGAACATCATGAGGTTCAACAATGCCAAGTGCCAGGTCCTACACCTGGGTCAGGGCAATACACGATTTCAATACGGGATGGGGACAACGTGATTGAGAGCAGCCCTGCAGAGAAAGACTTGGGGTGCTTGTTGATGAGACAGTCAACATGAGCCAACAACGTGAGCCCACAGCCCAGAAGGCCAACAATGTCCTGGGCTGCATCAAAAGAAGTGTGGCCAGCAGGTAAAGGGAGGGGATTCTGCCCCTCTATCCCACTCTCATGAGACTCCACCTGGAGTATTATGTCCAGTTCTGGAATCCCCAACATAAGAATTATATGGAACTGTTAGAACGGGTCCAGAGGAAGCTACGAAGGTGATCCGAGGGCTGAAGAACCTCTGCTACGAGCATAGGCTGAGAGAGCTGGGGTTGTTCAGTCTGGAGAAGAGAAGGCTCCAGGGAAACCTCATAGTGGCCTACCGGTACCCAAAGGGCTACAGGAAAGTCGGGGAGGGGCTTTTTACAAGGGCAAGTGGTGACAGGACAAGGAGGAATGTCTTTACACTGGAAGAGGAAAGACTTAGATTAGACATTAGAAAGCACTTCTTCACCATGACGGTGGGGAAGCCCTGGCACAGTTTGCCCAGGGAATCTGTGGCTGCCCCATCCCTGGAGGTGTTCAAGGCCAGGGTGGGTGGGATCTTGAGCAGCCTGATCTATTGGGAGGTGTCCCTGCCTATGGCAGGGGGGTTGAATCTAGATGATATTTAAAGGTCCCTTCCAACCCAAACCATTATATGATTCTATTTGAGAGGTACTTTTTTGCCCAATTATATTTACTTAGCTATTGCAGAAAGAAGTTTTCCTCTGCTGCCAGAGAATGCTTTGCTTACAGTAAAACAAGGCTTTGTATTTTATCTTCTGCTGACCTATCGAATCGCTTCTTTTGGTTAACTCTCCTATATTCCCAAGGGATAAAAATCTCATTATCTGAAAAGCATGCTGAAGTTTGATTAAGTCAGAATTGTTGCGCTAAAGCTTTGTACAAACTGTTGACCTGTCAAAGCTAGAACTGAACACACCCGCGTGTGTCCCTTTTCCGGGTTAGCGATGGCCCGTCCATCAGTCAAAGCCAGGTCAATTAGTGACAAAGTGCGATGGTTGGCACTTGCATGATTAGCAGTAATCATCACGAGAGTTCCGCACTGTTTGCCAATTTGTCCAAATTAGGCCGAATTGGGTTAGTGGAAAGTCAAACACTTTATTATTATAAATTATTTAAAAACATTAAAATCATTAAACATGCAGTAAACATGCAATAATAATAATAATAATAATTTAGTGGAACAATACAAAAATAGTGACAATAAAGAACCGAATTAGTAATAAGTGGGCAGGCATGCAAGAATTTACAAACGAAAACACAGACATATTAAGCATGCATAAATATATAAATAGATAAGTAATTCATTCTATATTTGAACGGGACTTACTCGCGAATGTGTGTATAATGTCCACGGATGAAAATAGAGCCACATTTGAAAGGTGGCGCGCCAGTTGTTCTCTCCGGGTTTTTGAGAGCCCGATATCTTCTAAAACTCCAAAGTTCCCAGCGTACCATTTCCCACGTGCACCAAGGGGGAAACCTGAAAATTTAACAGATGTTACATTTGTCAAGTCTCGGATTTGTTCTTCCAGATGTTTGTATTTCCTTATTTTTTCATCTGCCGCTTCTTTTAGAGTAGTATTTTTGGATTCAAATCGAACCGTTACATCAATTACTAATGCGGCATTATCTTTAACTAAAATGAGATCTGGTTTAAAGAGCTCGTTATTTTGATTTTTAATATTTAATTCTTGGAATACCATCCAATTCTTGACACGTGCCTCTCTTGATAGTATTTCACATATTCGGTTATGTCTTTTAATCCTCATATCCTTCACCTTCTCACAATAACCGATTATGTGGGCACAGGTTTCCCATTCTTCCGAGCAGTGTCTACAGGATCTTATTGTAGACTCAGATCTACCCCTAGATAGAAATTCACGAGTGGGGTAGACATTAATAAATGAGTGTGCATCCTACCCGTATTGAGGGTATACGGAAGTCATACTTCTTGAGATACAAAAGACATTGAATTCTTCTTTGAATTTAAGTTTTCAGAGTGAAGAATAGGTGATTTTTTGATTCCATTGAAAACTGGATTTAAAGATGAGAAAATAAATATCTATACTCATTGAACTGACACGGTAGGAAGACAAGGTAATCATCACTACAGGTGCATTTGAGAAAATATGGATGAACAGTTTTTGAAAACGCATCCATGCATACCGAAGAAGAGCTTTCATAGCTCACGCAGAAAGATGGACAAGTACAATTGTAAAAAAAACCCACCACTGTTCTCTTCAATATGGTAATATCTTTATTCTGGGATAATCAATTCCCTAAGTTTCGGCACTTGAGTTCATTTAACTCAAGATATAGTAATTATTTCATTAACAGAAAATACCCAACCATGTTGCAACTTACAATTATTAAAACACTTTTAGTCCTAACCACACAAACAGGAAAGAACGCCAGCTGTGCTTGGAACGGGGGAGGGGTTGTGAGTGAACCACATTTCCAGCTCAGACACACACACATCGAGATGTCGCACATCTCAGGAAAGCTTCAGTAGAGCTACACAGATGACAACAGCTGGGGGTCTAGCCCAACATCTTAAATACATAGCAAATTAAAAAAGACAACATTAAACTAAAATTCTTTTATTAGGGGTTTACCTGCTGCCACATGGGTGCTTGCAAGTACAACATAGTAGCTTTATTACGCCTTATAAAAGATACAGCACTCAGCTTCCGTACATATCCCCAAACAAGCTCATTGGCAACTGGTTAACACAAACTGAAATTTTGCCAAGAGGCAAAACTTTCCATAATATAAT
>JAUMJL010001952.1:0-11102 GCA_033558185.1 Dromococcyx pavoninus
GGTTCCTGAATAATTTTTTTTTTTCTCAATCCATTTTTTGGGTTTCTCAGCCCATTTTTGGTTTCCTCATCACACTTTTGGATTCTTCAATCCATTTTTTGGGTACCTCTACCCATATGGGGTTTCTAAAGCCCATTTTTGGACTCCTAAGCCAAGTTTGGGGTTTCTGAATCCATTTCTTGGTCCCTCAATCCATTTTTGGAGTACGCAGCCCATTTTTGGGTTCTTCAATCCATTTTTCGGTTCCTCAGCCCATTTTTGGGTTCCTCAACCATGTTTGGGTTCCTCAGCCTGTTTTTGGGTTCCTCAATCTATTTTTGGGTGTCTCACCCCGTTTTTGGATTCCTCAGCTTTTTTGTGTTCGTCAATCCATTTTTGGGTTTCTGATCCTATTTTTGGTTCTTCAGCTCCTTTTTCTCTCCACTCTGCAGCCCTCTCTGTAGCCCATTTCTTGCTCCTTTTTTTCCTCCTATCGAACCGCATGGCTAGACTCAGTCGAACTTCTGGTGCCCCCTAGAGAGCCCTTATCTCTCCCCTTAGGATCCCGCTGTGGAGTCACTTGCAGAGCACGTATCGACCCCTCTCTAACCCATACGCTGTCCCCTTTTCAACTCATATCATGCCCTTTTTCACCCCCGTGGAACCCCCTACAGAGCTGCCATCCCAGCCGATATGTCCCGCTTATGGAGCCCCCTCTAGAGCCCCTCTTTCACACTTTCTCTCTCCTATGGTGCCTTCTAGAGAGGTGCTATCACTCTTCCTCTGTCCCTCCTATGGAGTCCCTTCTACGGGCGTTACCGTGCCCTGTAGTTGGCATAAGGCGCCACATCTAGGGCCCCCATCTCTCTCTGTCTCCCCTTCGGACCTGTCTCTAGAGTCCCTATCACGCTCTCAATGTCCCTCCTATGGAGCCCCTTTAACAGCCCTTATCGCACCCTCTGTTGCGTTTCGGGTGCGACCTACGGAGAGCTCCCATAATGGCCAAAAAGTGCCGCATATGGAGTTTGCTATGGAGCCCCTATCTCGCTCTTTTTCTTCCCCATGGAGTCTCCTAGAGAGGTGTTTTCACTGTCCCTGTGTCCCTCCTACGGAGTCCCTTCTACGACCATTACCGCGCCCTGCAGTGGGCTTATGGCGCCCCCTTCAGAGCCCCTATCTTGCTCTGTTTCACCAATGGAGATCTGTATAGAACTCGTTTGGGGCTCCCTATATCCCAGCTATGGAGCCACTTATGGAGCCCCTATCATATCCTACGTCGCCCTCATGGAAACCCCTGTAGATTTCCTATCATGGCTAATAAGTCCCACAAGTGGTGCCCTCTCTAGAGACCTTATCTCGCTTATTGTCTCCGGTTGGCAGCACTCTATAGAGCCCCCTTCACCTTCCCTACGGAACCCATTAAACAGCCCCTATCACCTCCTGTATTGTGCCTATAGAGCCCCTCGAGTGCCCCCTAAGTTCCTGATATTGTGCCCAGTCCAGTGAGGAGCGATTCATATTTTCATGTGCTTCTCCGCAGACTCGGAATGCACGGAAGCTTTACGTCGAGAGATAATCTCTCTGTGTACTGTTAGATCTGAAATCGGTTCCTTGCCGATCGGTTGACAAGGCATCTGTTCATCACATACAGGTACGCCTTCTAGTCTGATTCTTGCCTCGGAGCCGTGCCTTCTCTGCTCTCTTTTGCCGTCTCTGCCACAGCTCTTCCGCACGACTGTAAAACGCGTGCGTCTGGCTGCTACATGAGAACCGATTTAGGCCGCAAGGTCGTTCGGCCGCAGAGGTTGAAACCTCCGGGGAGAGAGCCTGTGTGCCCTTTCTTAGCCGAGCAAGCTCCGCGCGCATTCTTGGGCATTCTCAGCAGACTCCGGTTCAACTGGTTCTTTACACTAAGAGGTGTCTGAGAACTGCTAGCGTTGAAACGTGTTGCTGTCAAAAGTTTTCTTCCTGCACCCGTTTCACAGACACAGAAAAGCAGTCGGTCTGCTCCTTCCTTCCGAGAGCAGCAGTCATTTGAATCTTCATCCATCTCTGCAGTTAGGAGCCACATCACTGCAGTGGGAATTCTCAGCCGCTGGTGGATCTGTTTCCGTAGAAAGCATTAAATCACTCCATAAAAGCAGCAGGTTCTTCAGCGCTTGCCTGTCTTCTCGGAAGACTAACACCCAGGGAATGCATTGTTAATGACCCTGCTTGTCCGCAAGGCTGACAATGTCTGGCACGGGGGAGAGAGGAATTGCAGGTCTTTGTAGGAGGATCTGCCAGTGAAGTGCGCTCACTTTGCTCTTTGAAATGAGGCGCTCCATAGAGGATGGCAAGCATTCACAGGAGCTGCAGAAGGTCTCCTTGATGCTTGATCTAGAGAGCATTCGTACTGCCTTAGAGGAGCAAGAGAAGGAGAACCAAAATTGACAGGCACGGCAATGCCCTGAAACCCGGCATTAGTCCCCTAGATCCATGCCACGGTCTCTGCTGCCATCTATTGTCCGTTTATGCATACTACAGTCCCTCCGGGAAAGAACTGGTATTTGATTCTATAAAGCCGAGCAGATGTAAAAAAACAGAGACTAGTGATAGGGGCTCTGTAGCGGGCTCCATAAGCGCGATACAGGGCGCAATAGGGGCTGTATAAGGGGCTCGGTATTTGAAAAGTGAGACAAGGGTCTGTAGAGGGGGCTGCTCGCATCTGTTCATCACACACAGGTACGCCTTCCAGTCTGCTTCTTGTCTCTCGAGCCGTGCCTTCTCTGCTCTCTTCTGCCGTCTCTGCCACAACTCTTCCGCATGACTGTAAAACGCCGGGGTCTGTCTGATAGAGGAAAACGGCTACCCCGCAAGCTCCTTCGGCCGCAGTGTTTGAAACCTCCGGAGAGAGAGCCTGTGTGCTCTTGCTTAGTCGAACAAGCTTCGCGCGCATTCCTGGGCATTCTCAGCAGACTCCGGCTCCACAGGTTCTTTGCACTAACAGATAAAGCTGTCTGAGAACTGCTAGCTCTATAACGCGTTGCTCAAAAGTTTTCTTCCTGCACCCGTTTCACAGACACAGAAAAGCAGCCGGTCTGCTCCTTCCCTCCGAGAGCAGCAGTCATTTAAATCTTCATCCATTTCTGCCATTAGCAGCCACATCACTGCAGTGGGAATTCTCAGCCGCTGGTGAATCTGTTTCCGTAGAAGGCATTAAATCACTCAAAAAAAGCTGCAGGTTCTTCAGCGCTTGCCTGTGTCCTCGGAAGACCAACACCCAGGGAATGCATTGTTAATGACCCTGCTTGTCCGCAAGGCTGGCAATGTCTGGGACGGGGAGAGAGGAACTGCAAGTTTTTGTAGAAGGATCTGCCAGTGAAGAATATTCTAGTGTCAAAAATTACAATTTTGTGTGGAACAGTTACCACAAGTGAAACTTTGTTTTTAAGTAGCTGTATGAGGCGTAGAAAACACGTAATTGAAGGTTTTTTTCTTTCTAATTAATTTTGCAAGTTCTTTTGTATTCAGGCTTTGGTTTGTCCAGAAGACTTTCAGAAAGCTTCAGCATGTATACATACACATCATCCCTGGTGCTCGCTGTGAAATCCTCCTTTTTGTTTTTCTGATACTTTCTGTGCTTCTTATCAGCATCTGCTCTGCCAATTTTAGCAGCTGCTAAATTCTGTGCTCTTGTCTTCATCTGAGGTCAGACACCTGCCACTGCATGCATGCAATGTGTACCAAGCTCCCTGCTGCCTTTTGGTTAATTTGCACCTCCCACTTACGAGCACCTTATAAAGCCCCTATCAAGCTTACCGAGCCCCCTATAGATCTCCTATCGCACCATGTAAATTCCTGCTATGGTGTCCCAAGTATAGCAGTTATAGTGTCCTGTGTACCCTGTACGTAGCCCCCTCTAGAGCCCCTGTCGCCCCCCACTGTTGCACTCATGGAACCCCACTCCAGGAGCTTCTCTCACAAGTGGGCCCCTCTACAGCCTGCAAGTGCCCCCTCTACAGCCCCTTGTCGCACTTTTCAAATACCGAGCCCTTTATACAGCTCCTATTGCGCCCTGTATCGCGCTTATGGAGCCCGCTACAGAGCCGCTATCACTAGTCTCCGTTTTTTTACATCTGCTCGGCTTTATAGAATCAAATACCAGTTCTTTCCCGGAGGGACTGTAGTATGCATAAACGGACAATAGATAGCAGCAGAGACCGTGGCATGGATCTAGGGGACTAATGCATTTACTTGGCTGTGCTCAGGCTTCTGCCGCGTTTCAGGGCATTGCCGTGCCTGTCAATTTCTGTTCTCCTTCTCTTGCTACCCTAAGGCAGTACGAATGCTCTCTAGATCAAGCATCAAGGAGACCTTCTGCAGCTCCTGTGAATGCTTGTCGTCCTCTATGGAGCGCCTCATTTCAAAGAGCAAAGTGAGCGCTCTTCACTGGCAGATCCTTCTGACAAAACCTGCAGTTCCTCTCTCCCCCGTGCCAGACATTGTCAGCCTTGCGGACAAGCAGGGTGGTTAACAATGCATTCCCTGGGTGTTGGTCTTCCGAGGAGACAGGCAAGCGCTGAAGAACCTGCAGCTTTTTTTTGAGTGATTTAATGCTTTCTACGGAAACAGATTCACCACCGGCTGAGAATTCCCACTGCAGTGATGTGGCTCCTAACTTCAGAGATGGATGAAGATTCAAAGGACTGCTGCTCTCGGAAGGAAGGAGCAGACCGACTGCTTTTCTGCGGCTTTGAAACGGGTGCAGGAAGAAAACTTTTGACAGCAACACGTTTCAGCGCTAGCAGTTCTCAGACAGCTTTACCTCTTAGTGTAAAGAACCTGTTGAACCAGAGTCTGCTGAGAATGCCCAGGAATGCGCGCGGAGCTTGCTCGGCTAAGACAGGGCACACAGGCTCTCTCCCCGGAGGTTTCAACCTCCGCGGCTGAACGACCTTGCGGGCTAAATCGGTTCTCATGTAGCAGCCAGACGCACGCGTTTTACGGTCATGCGGAAGAGCTGTGGCAGAGACAGCAGAAGAGAGCAGAGAAGGCACGGCTCCGAGGCAAGAATCAGACTGGAAGGCGTACCTGTATGTGATGAACAGATGCCTGATGAACCGATCGGCAAGGAACCGATTTCAGATCTAACAGTACACAGAGAGACTTATCTCTCGATGTAAAACTTCCGTGCATCCCGAGTCTGCTAGGAAGCACATGAAAATATGAATCGCTCCTCACTGGAGGATCACCAGTTCGTTTGATTACTTGTGCTGCGCAGACGAAGGCAGAGGATGATCTTGCAGGGTGAAACATTTCTCGTCTGACAGGTTTCTTTTCTGAGCAACAGCTAGACGTTTTACAGTGATGTGGCTGTTTACAGCTGAGATGGAGGAAGATTTAAATGACTGCTGCTGTCAGAGGGCAGGAACAGACCAACTGCTTTTCTGTGACTTTGGAACTGGCTGTAAAAGGGGCTCAGTTAGGAGGGACATTGAGAGTGTAATAGGGGCTCTAGAGACGACTCCATAGGAGAGACAAAGAGCGAGATAGGGACTCAAGAGAGGGTCCCATATGCGCGACTTATCGCAGGGATAGGAACTTTATAGGGGGCGATACAGGGCGCGATAGGTGGCATAAGGTGTACAGAGGGTTTGACAGGTGCTCTTCGGAGGGCTCCATAGCGGGATCATAAGGGGAGCGATATGGACTCTCCAGGAGGCAACAGAAGTGCGACCGAGTGTGCCGTAGAGGCTGTACAAGAGGCTCCATAGGAGGAAGATAGGGAGCAAGAAACGGGCTCTATAGAGGGCTGCATAGTGGAGAGAAAGATAGAGATAGGGTCTCGATAGCAGGGAATTCTTGGCGGTGATAGAAGATCTAGAGGGAGATCCGTGGGAGAGAGCAAGAGCGAGATAAGGACTATGTATAAGACCCCACAGCGAGGATTTGAAGGGCACGATAGGGGCAAGTGTAGAGGGTTCCATAGGGAGAGACAGGGCGTGATAGGGTCTCTAGGGGGTGCCCCTTTCGGGATAGAAAGGGCTCTATCGGGGTTCGATAGCGTAGACCTCGGGGGCGAGATAGGGGCTCTCTATAGAGCTCTAGAAGGGAGACAAAGAGCAAAAGAAAGGGGCTCCGTATGTTGGACTTATTGGTCGTGAGGGGAGCTCTATAGACGTTTCCATGGGTGCAAGACAGGGCATGAGAGGGTCTTTGTAGGAAGATGTAATAGGGGTACAGAGGATGTGCTAAGTGCTCTTACAAGGGGGCAAAATATCAGGAACTTAGGGGCACTATAGAGTTCTCTGTAGGCACAATACAGGAGGCGATAAGGGCTGTTTAATGGGTTCCGTAGGGAAGGTGAAGGGGGCTCTATAGAGTGCTGCCTACAGGAGACAATAAGCGAGATAAAGTCTCTAGAGAGGGCACCACTTGTGGGACTTATTAGCCATGATAGGAAATCTACAGGGGCTTCCATGAGGGCGACGTAGGATATGATAGGGGCTCCATAAGTGGCTCCATAGTTGGGATATAGGGAGCCCCAAACGGGTTCTATACAGATCTCCATTGGTGAAACAGAGCAAGATAGGGGCTCTGAAGGGGGCGCCATAAGCCCACTGCAGGGCGCGGTAATGGTCGTAGAAGGGACTCCGTAGGAGGGACACAGGGACAGTGAAAACACCTCTCTAGGAGACTCCATGGGGAAGAAAAAGAGCGAGATAGGGGCTCCATAGCAAACTCCATATGCGGCACTTTTTGGCCATTATGGGAGCTCTCCGTAGGTCGCACCCGAAACGCAACAGAGGGTGCGATAAGGGCTGTTAAAGGGGCTCCATAGGAGGGACATTGAGAGCGTGATAGGGACTCTAGAGACAGGTCCGAAGGGGAGACAGAGAGAGATGGGGGCCCTAGATGTGGCGCCTTATGCCAACTACAGGGCACGATAACGCCCGTAGAAGGGACTCCATAGGAGGGACAGAGGAAGAGTGATAGCACCTCTCTAGAAGGCACCATAGGAGAGAGAAAGTGGGAAAGAGGGGCTCTAGAGGGGGCTCCATAAGCGGGACATATCGGCTGGGATGGCAGCTCTGTAGGGGGTTCCACGGGGGTGAAAAAGGGCATGATATGAGTTGAAAAGGGGACAGCGTATGGGTTAGAGAGGGGTCGATACGTGCTCTGCAAGTGACTCCACAGCGGGATCCTAAGGGGAGAGATAAGGGCTCTCTAGGGGGCACCAGAAGTTCGACTGAGTCTAGCCATGCGGTTCGATAGGAGGAAGAAAAAAAGCAAGTAACGGGCTATAGAAAGAGCAGCAGAGTGGAGAGAAAGATGGGCTGAAGAACCCAGAAATGGGATCAAAACCCCCAAAATGGATTTAGGAACCAAAAAAATGAGGAATCAAAAAATGGGCTGAGGAAAGCAATAATGAACTGAAGAACCCAAAAATGGGTTGAGGAACCCCAAAATGGGCCGAAGAACGCAAAAATGGATTGTGGAACCCAAAAATGGGCTCAGGAAGCCAAAAAAGGATTGAGGAACCCAAAAATGGATTCAGGAAACAAAAATTGATCGAGGAACCCAAAATAGGGTTCAGGAATGCAAAAATGGGCTGAAGAACCCAAAAATGGATTGAGGAGCCAAAAGAATGGGCTTAGGAAACCAAAAATCGATTGAAGAACCCAAAAATGGGCTGAGGAACCCAATAATGAACTGAAAAACCCAAAAATGGGTTGAGGAACCCAATAATGAACTGAAGAACGCAAAAATGGATTGAGGAAACCAAAAATGGGATGAGGAAGCCAAACATGGTTTGAGGAACCCAAAAATGCTCTGAGGAAACCAAACATGGTTTGAGGAACCCAAAAAAGGGCTGAGGAACGCAAAAATGGGCTGAAGAAACCCAAAATGCGCTGAGGAACCCAAAAGTGGACTGAACAACCCAAAAATGGATTGAGGAACCCAAAAATGGGCTGAGGAACCCAGAAATGGATTGAGGAACCTCAAAAAATCGATTGAGGAACCCAAAATAGATAGAGGAACCCAAAAATGGGCTGAGGAACCCAGAAATGGATTGAGGAACCTCAAAAAATCGATTGAGGAACCCAAAATAGATTGAGGAACCCAAAAATGGGCTGAGGAACCTAGAAATTAATTGAGGAACCCAAAAATTAGCTGAAAAAACAAGAAATGAATTGAGGAAACTAAAAATGGATTGAGGAATCAAAAAATGGCCGGAGGAACCCCAAAATTGGCTGAACAACCGTAAAATGGATTGAGGAACCCAAAAATGAGCTCAGGAATTGAAATATGGATTGAAGAACCCAAAAATGGGCGGACGAACCCAAAAGCGGACTGAAGAACCCAAAAAAAGGATTGAGGAACCCAAAATGGCCTGAGGAACCCAAAAATGGATTGAGAAATCCAAAAATGGATTGAGGAAACCAAAAATGTGCTGAGGAACCCAAAAATTGATTGAGGAACCCAAAAATCGCCTGAGGAACCCCAAAACTGATTGAGGAACCCAGAAATGGATTGAGGAACCTCAAAAAATCGATTGAAAAACCCAAAATAGATTGAGGAACCCAAAAATGGGCTGAGGAACCCAGAAATTAATTGCGGAACCCCAAAATGGGCTGAAAAAACAAGAAATGAATTGAGGAAACTAAAAATGGATTGAGGAATCAAAAAATGGCCCGAGGAACCCAAAAATTGGCTGAACAACCGAAAAATGGATTGAAGAACCCAAAAATGGCGGACAAACCCAAAAGTGGGCTGAAGAACCCAAAAATGGATTGAGGAAAGCAAAAATGGGCTGAGGAAAGCAAAAATGGGCTGAGAAACACAAAAATGGGCTGAGGAGCCAAAAAATGGGCTGAGGAACCCAAAAATGGGCTGAGGAAACCAAAAATGGGCTGAGGAGCCAAAAAATGGGCTGAGGGGCCAAAAAATGGGCTGAGGAACCCAAAAATGGGCTGAGGGGACAAAAAATGGGCTGAGGAACCCAAAAATGGGCTGAGGGGCCAAAAAATGAGCTGAGGAACCCAAAAATGGGCTGAGGAACCCAAAAATGGGCTGAGGGGCCAAAAAATGGGCTGAGGAACCCAAAAATGGGCTGAGGAACCCAAAAATGGGCTGAGGGGCCAAAAAATGGGCTGAGGAACCCAAAAATGGGCTGAGGAACCCAAAAATGGTCTGAGGGGCCAAAAAATGGGTTGAGGAACCCAAAAATGGGCTGAGGAACCCAAAAATGGGCTGAGGGGCCAAAAAATGGGCTGAGGAACCCAAAAATGGGCTGAGGAAACCAAAAATGGGCTGAGGGGCCAAAAAATGGGGCTGAGGAACCCAAAAATGGGCTGAGGAACCCAAAAATGGGCTGAGGGGCCAAAAAATGGGCTGAGGAACCCAAAAATGGGCTGAGGAACCCAAAAATGGGCTGAGGGGCCAAAAAATGGGCTGAGGAACCCGAAAATGGGCTGAGGAACCAAAAAATGGGCTGAGGAACCCAAAAATGGTCTGAGGAACACAAAAATGGGCTGAGGAATCCAAAAATTGGCTGAGGGGCCAAAAAATGGGCTGAGGAAACCAAAAATGGGCTGAGGAACCCAAAAATGGGCTGAGGGGCCAAAAAATGGGCTGAGGAACCCAAAAATGGGCTGAGGAACCCAAAAATTGGCTGAGGGGCCAAAAAATGGGCTGAGGAACCAAAAAATGGGCTGAGGAACCCAAAAATGGGCTGAGGGGCCAAAAAATGGGCTGAGGAACCCAAAAATGGGCTGAGGAACCCAAAAATGGGCTGAGGGGCCAAAAAATGGGCTGAGGAACCCAAAAATGGGCTGAGGGGACAAAAAATGGTCTGAGGGGCCAAAAAATGGGCTGAGGAACACAAAAATGGGCTGAGGGGACAAAAAATGGGCTGAGGAACCAAAAATGGGCTGAGGAACCCAAAAATGGGCTGAGGAACCCAAAAATGGGCTGAGGGGCCAAAAAATGGGCTGAGGAACCCAAAAATGGGCTGAGGAACCCAAAAATTGGCTGAGGGGCCAAAAAATGGGCTGAGGAACCCAAAAATGGGCTGAGGAACCCAAAAATGGGCTGAGGGGCCAAAAAATGGGCTGAGGAACCCAAAAATGGGCTGAGGAACCCAAAAATGGGCTGAGGGGCCAAAAAATGGGTTGAGGAACCCAAAAATGGGCTGAGGAAACCAAAAATGGGCTGATGGGTCAAAAAATGGGCTGAGGAAACCAAAAATGGGCTGAGGGGCCAAAAAATGGGCTGAGGAACCCAAAAATGGGCTGAAGAAACCAAAAATGGTCTGAGGGGCCAAAAAATGGGCTGAGGAACCCAAAAATGGGCTGAGGAGCCAAAAAAATGGGCTTAGGAACCCAAAAATGGGCTGAGGAATCCAAAAATGGGCTGAGGGGCCAAAAAATGGGCTGAGGAAACCAAAAATGGGCTGAGGAATCCAAAAATGGGCTGAGGGGCCAAAAAATGGGCTGAGGAAAGCAAAAATGGGCTGAGGAATCCAAAAATGGGCTGAGGGGCCAAAAAATGGGCTGAGGAACCCAAAAATGAATTGAGGAACCCAAAAATGAACTAAGGAACCCAAAAATGGGCTGAGGGGCCAAAAAATGGGCTGAGGAACCCAAAAATGGGCTGAGGAACCCAAAAATGGGCTGAGGGGCCAAAAAATGGGCTGAGGAACCCAAAAATGGGCTGAGGAACCCAAAAATGGGCTGAGGGGCCAAAAAATGGGCTGAGGAAATAAAAATGGGCTGAGGAACCCAAAAATGGGCTGAGGGGCCAAAAAATGGGCTGAGGAAACCAAAAATGGGCTGAGGAACCCAAAAATGAGCTGAGGGGCCAAAAAATGGGCTGAGGAACACAAGAATGGGCTGAGGAACCCAAAAATGGGCTGAGGGGCCAAAAAATGGGCTGAGGAACCCAAAAATGGGCTGAGGGGACAAAAAATGGGCTGAGGAACCCAAAAATGGGCTGAGGTGCCAAAAAATGAGCTGAGGAATCCAAAAATGGGCTGAGGAACCCAAAAATGGGCTGAGGAACCCAAAAATGGGCTGAGGGGCCAAAAAATGGGCTGAGGAACCCAAAAATGGGCTGAGGGGCCAAAAAATGGGCTGAGG
>JAUMJL010001953.1:0-75546 GCA_033558185.1 Dromococcyx pavoninus
GGTGCGATTGGGCAGGGTGGGCGGGGGAGGGTCATCGGCGCTGATTGGCCGTGCGCGGTGCCGTTCATCGCGCCGCTCGCCCGCGAGAGGGGGTGGGTCGGAAAGGAGTTGGGTGACGCGCCGGCACGCGCAGCCGCACTGCGCGGTGGAGGTGCCGTGCAGAGTAACCTTCCGCGCAGGGCGCGGCGGGGCGGGAGCTGAGAAAAAGTAGTTCGCCAAAGTGATGGTGGCCACAGGCGCCTGCGTTCGGTCGGACAGGGACGCCGTGATTGCTCAATCGACGTTTAAATGCTCCTTGGTCAAGGGAGGGTGGAATCTCTCCCCTCATTGTGCTGGATCTGGGTTGGGTTGGACATCAGGAAAAGGTTTTTCCCCCAGAGGGTGGTGGAGCACTGGAACAGCTCCCCAGGGAAGCAGTCACAGCCTGACGATATTCCAGAAGCTTTTGGACAATACCCTCAGACACACAGTGTGAATGTTGGGGGTGTCCTGTGCAGGAATTGGAGTTGGACTCGATGATCCTTGTGGGTCTTTCCGATTCAGGACATTCCATGATTCTATGATTCCTGCTGACATAGAATCGTTTGGTTGGAAAAGAACTTTGAGATCATAGAGTCTATTTCTACCTATCCACTGTTAAAACAGAACCCAGAGCACTTCATCTGCCTGTCTTAAATACCTCCAGGAATGGTGACTCCACCACTTCATGGAAACATAGAATTTTAAGATCATCGATTCTATGATTCTGCAGTGGCTCCCCATTTCCCTGGACAACCTCTTCCAATGCTTCACCGCTCTTTCACTAAAGAAATTTTTGCTAATATCTGCTCTAAACCTCCCCTGGTGCAGCTTTAGACCATTTCCTCTCATTCAATCACTTGTTACTTGGGAGAAATGACCAACACTCTCCTTACCACAACCTGCATTTGAGGGGCCGCAGAGAGCAATGAGGTCTCCCCTCAGACTCCTCCAGGCTAAACAGCGCCAGCTCTCTCAGCTGCTCCTCATAAGAATCATAGAATCATAAGGTTGGAAAAGACCTCTGAGATCATCAAGTCCAACCGTACCTGTCCACGACTAAACCAGAACCCTAAAAAACTCATCTACCCACCTTTTAAACACCTCCAGGGATGGCAACTCCACCACCTCCCTGGGCAGCCTCTGCCAGGGCCTGACCACCCTTTCAGTGAAGAAAATTTTCCTGACGTGCAGCCTAAACCTCCCCTGGCACAACTTATGGCCATTTTCTCTTGTCCTATCACCTGTCACTTGAAAGAAGAGACCAGCACCCACCTTGCCACGACCTCCTTTCAGGCAGCTGTAGACAGTGATGAGGTCTCCCCTCAGCAGAATGCTGTGAGAAACAGTGCTACAGGCTTTACAAATGTCCAGGTACACCACATCCACAGCCTTTCCCTCATCCATCAACCAGGTTACTTTGTCACAGAAGGAGGTCAGGTTGCTCTGGCAGTTCCTTGCCTTTCATAAACCCATGTTGACTGGGTCTGATCACCTGGCTGTCCTGCATGTTCTGTGTGATAGCATCCAGTATGATCTGCTCCATGACCTTCCCTGGTACCAAGGTCAAGCTGACAGGCCTATAATTCCCTGGATCCTCCTTCCGACCCTTCCTGTAGTTGGGTGTAACATTTGCCAGTCTCCAGTCAAGCAGCACTTCCCCAGTCAGCCAGAACTGTCAGTGGATGAGGGAAAGCTCCCTCAATATCCCTGGGTTGATCCCATTTGGTCCCATAGACTTGTGTATGTCTGTTTGGCCAAGCAGGTCTCTAACCAAATCAAGATCTGTGCTGCAGACACTTCCCCAGCTCCATTCCCGTTCTGATATGGCAACACATGATCCAGCAGTGGCCCAGGTGAGCAAAAAGGTCAGCAGCATCCTGGCTTGGATCAGCCATGGTGTGTCCAGCGAGAATAGGGAAGGGATCATCCCCCTGTACTTGGCGCTGTTGAGGCCACACCTCAAATCCTGGGTTCACTTTTGGGCCCCTCAGTACAAGAAAGACACAGAAGGGTGTCCACAGAAGGGGAACAAAGCTAGTGAAGTGGCTGGAGCACAGGGGCTATGAGGAAAAGCTGAGGGAACTGTTTTTTTCCAGCCTGGAGAAGAGGAGACTGAGGGGAGACCTCATTGCTCTCTGCAGCTCCCTGAAAGGAGGTTGTGGTGAGGAGATGTTGGTCTCTTCTCCCAAATAATAAGAGATAGGATGAGAGGAAACGGCCTCAGGTTACCCCAGGGCAGGTTTAGATTGTATATTAGGAAAAATGTCTTTACTGAAAGGGTGTTGAAGCATTGGAGGAGGCTTCCCAGGGCAGTGGTGGAATCACCATCCCTGCAGGTATTTAAAAGACAGGTAGATGAGGTGGCTGGAGACATTGTTTAGTGGTGGACTGGGCAGTGTTAGGCTAAGGTTTGGACTGGATGGTCTTAAGGGTCTTTTCCAACTTAAATGATTAAATGATTAAAAATGTCCCAAATTCCTGCAAGCCAAACCCAACATTTTCATACACAACGATACTTAGCAGGGGGAAGAGGCAACTGAAACTTCTCAATGATGACTTAGAGTTCAAAGCCACTGCAGACCAATAAGTCCTGGAAAAAAATTGCCATTTTCCCTGTGAAACTGGTTCCCAGCTTTTGCTCGGTGTTAATGGAGGGTTGAACTGGTCACCTAGACTATAAAGGAAGAGAGACTAAAATACTTCTAATGGGATGTGAAATAAGAATAGCAGGAGAATGAAGAGAAGAAAAAGTTGTGCCAGGGGAGGTTAAGATTAGATGTTAGGGGAAATTTCTTCACTGAAAGGGTTCTCAGGCCCTGGCAGAGGCTGCCCCAGGGGAGTGGTGGAGTCACCATCCCTGGAGGTATTTAAAGGATGGGTAGATGGGATACTCAGAGATCTGGTTCAGTAGTGGACTCGATGATCTCAAACATCTTTTCCTACCAAGAGATTCTATGGTTCTATGTACAGCTTCAGCCTAGGACAGGCTGTGGTCCTGACAGTCCCCATGGGTGTGACATCGAGGTGAGGCTGCCTCCAAGCCTCCTGGCCTGCCTCAGCCTCACCTCACAGCATGGGGGCTGCTCCCTCCTACTCAGCAGCTCCACAGAGAGCAGTTTTCCCCTCATATTGTTGGGTTGTTTTTTTTTGTTTTCAGCGGACTTGTCACTGCTTTAACCACCTGTGGTGTGGCAATGACTGTAATAGAACCAAACTCCTGTGCCCAGGCTCACCACAAGTAAATGAGAGCCTGTTAGCAGCTGGGGACCCACCAGCCCATGAAACCCACAGCTGATTTGTCTGCAGAGGTCCTTGTGGTGACACCAAACAGGTTCCCTGAAGCACAAGTGGGAATTTGGGGAGTTTGATGGGGTTTCTTCAGGTGAAAAAGTCTGTTCCTCCTTTTCTGTCACTCTCTTGGAGGGGCACTGGGTTGTTTTACCTCCACTTTTTGATACTCCTCCTTATTTTCCCCCAGATACATCACAACCACAGGCCACTTCTCTTATACCTGCAGTCCCATCTCACCAAAGTAACAGCCTGCTTCCCATGGGCACACTCATTTTCTAGACTGAAACGGTTTCTGCTCGGTGACACAGGTGTTGTGGTTCAGCATCTTGGGCATGTACCCCATCTCAACAGGCTTGGTATTCTCAGGAGACCAGTGAGGCACCTCTCCCATCATTTAGCCTTTTTGGCAGAAAGATAGATGGGAACTCACAGAAATCTCCCTCTTGCCTTGTCTGCCCTTGAATATTCCCGGCTTGAGGCAGACATGCAGCTCATTCACTCTTTTACTGTATTTTATGCCCCAGTTCCATCAATTTGAGATTCAAGCTGGTCACGAAATAGACACAAAAAGGAGAAAATACCCACTGCAGACAATGCAGAGCTGCTAACAGACTACCATCATGCTTTTGAAAGATAAGGAGGTGCTCCAGGCATGTTGTGCCTGGAAATGGATACAGGCTATTCAGCCAGCACAACGCTTGCTTTATGGAGGTTTCACTGCATTCAGAGAGAATCTGTTCTATGAAGAGCAAGTTAATTAAGCTCAGTTTTGTGTCAAACATCCCTTTCACTGTATCCTGGGCTGCATGCAAAGCAGCATGACCAGGCAGGTCAAGGGAGAGGATTCTCCCAGCTCTACTCTGCTTGTGAAACCTCACCTGGGGTCCTGTGTCCAGTTCTGGAATAGCACAGGAAGGACATGGATCTGTTGGAGAGACTCCAGGGAATGCCATGCAGATGGTCAAGGGACTGGAGAACTTCGCATACAAGGACAGGCTGAGAGAGTTGGAGTTGTTCAGCCTGGAGAAGAGAAGGCTCCAGGAGGACCTTAGAGCAGCCTCCCACTACTAAAAGGGGGCTACATAAAAATTGGGAAGGAGTTCTTTATCAGGGAGTGCAGGGGGAAGGACTAGGGGGAAGGGGTTTAAGTTGAAGAAGGGAGATTTAATTTAGATATTGGGAAGAATCTTTTTTATGCTGAAGGTGTTGAGGCCTTGGCAGGGGCTGCCCAGAGCAGTGGTGGCTGCCCCATCCCTGGAGCTGTTCAAGGCCAGGTTGGATGGGGTTTTGAGCACTCTGATCCAGTGGGAGCTGTACCTGCCCATGGGCAGGGGGATTGGAACTGGATGGGTTTTAAGGTCCTTTCTAAGCCAAACCATTCTATGATTCTATGATTATATCCCCACGACTGACTTCCAATACATCCAAAGCTCCCTTCTATGCCCTCAACTTGCTTTTACTGTCTTGCCGTCGATGCACGGAGCAGCACATGTTTCGGCTGGAGCTGGGCTATGTGTGTTCTGGCTGCCCACTCTTTATCTACGGCCAAGGAAGCCAAATGGTGCTGATAAAGGCTGGGCTGCTTCTGCCTTCCTCCCAGGTGGAGCTCTAGCAAGGTTTTTCTTTTCTGTTTGCCATGAAACTTAGACTAAAGACCTTGTATTTCCAAAAGCTCTACATCTCTGTTAGATTTGGTTGAAATAGCTCAGAGGGTTGACAAACTTACATTGGGAGGCTCTGACACAACACAGTATCACAGTATCACAAGGTTGGAAAAGACCAGCCTATGACCCAACACCAACACCCACTCGTCGTCTAAACCATGGCACTAAGTGCCTCATCCAATCTGTTTTTAAACACCTACAGGGACGACGACTCCACCACCTCCCTGGGCAGCTCATTCCAATGGCCAATCACCACTAAATCACAGAATCATGGAATCGTAGAATGGTTTGTGTTGGAAGGGACTTTAAAGCCCATCCAGTTCCAACCCCCCTGCCATGGGCAGGGACACCTCCCACTGCATCAGGGTGCTCAAAGCCCCATCCAACCTGGCCCCAGGGATGGGGCCATGACTTCTCTGGGCAACCTGTGCCAGGCCCTCACCACCCTCACAGGAAAACATTTCTTCATACTGTTTAAATCTACTCTCTTTCATCCAACATTTGCATAAACCTCCTTTCTATAGCAAAGGAAATGGCAAGCAGCAGGAGAAACAAAGCAAATGGAAGAAGGCAGTAGAGGGGCTGCAAATCACAAATCTCAGAAGTTACTTGAGAAGCATAGTTGCCATGGGGAAACCAGGCAAGATGTGCATCAACTACTTAAACACTGCTCTAGAAAGGGCTCCCAGCTGCACACCTGCAACTGCAGGAGCAGTGCCTGATCTGGTAAAAACAAAACAGCAAAACTCAATCCCACATACCAAAGCTGGATACTATCAACTAAACTATGTAGCTCAGCATGTTTTGGCCACTAATGATAAGGTACAGATGGTTGGCATTCCCATTTCTAAATTGAACCTGCCTGGAGAACACAAGACTTCAGGGAGACCATATAGTAGCCTTCCAGTGCTTAAAAGTGCCTACAGGAAAGATGGGGACAGACTTTTTTGCAAGGCTTGTTGTGACAGGGCAAGGAGTGATGGTTTTAAACTAAGGGAGGGGAAATTTAGGCTGTATGTGAAGAAGAAATTTCTTATAATGAGGGTGGTGAAACACTGCCACAGGTTGCCCAGAGACAAACATTCAAGGTCAGATGAGACGGGGCTCTGAGCAACCTGATTGAGTTGAAGATGTCCTTGTTTAGTGCAGGGGTTTGGACTGGATGGGGCTTTCGAAGGTCCCTTCAACACAAAGTAATCTGTGATTCTGTGATTTTATAGAAAAGCACCAGTGTCTCAGCAAGGTAGGTGAATGTGTGGCATAGGGATCAACATCCTCACGTGGTGTTCTCATACAGAGATAGGAACTTCACAGTCTGCTAGAAGGAACAAGGGAAATAATCTAAGATCTAAAGAAAACATGATGAAATAGCTACAGTGTGCTATAAAAAATAAATGTTGACTTCCCAAAGGCTGTGACCAAATTCCCTATGAGGTAAAAGAAATAAAACACCAGTATCAGATAACTTCAAAGACACCTGGGATTTCTAAATGACCCGGACACTATGAGATATCACTCCATGAAGGTGGAGATGGGTGTGAAGTGCAGTGCCAGGAAGGCAGGGCTCCAAGGCAAAGAAGATTAATTTGTGTTGAGGTCATTATTACCAATATGACAAAATGATCTGTTAAACTGAAAAAGGAAAAAAATGAAATAGAGGAGCTTTGAACACAGTTGCAATACAGAAAGATCAGCCAGAGTGTTCAAGACAGGAAATAACACATGACAAAACTGACCATAAATCCTTGGAGAACCACTGCTAAATGCTCCCAGATTTCTTAGCTCATAGCTCATATGCTGGCTGAAGCACCAGCATATACTTCAGTAAGTGCTTTGTCTGTTACATCAGCGACTGCAGTGCTGCTTCCCTGCTTACTGTAAATGCCATTCCAGCACGTTATTTTCTCTCTAAACTTACTTGAAGGTCACTTTCATCTTCCACAAATCTGCAAGACATCATGAAACAGAAAATGGCACATGGAGAAGCTGGGTCTGGAAGCTGTGAAAGGGGCAGATTGCCTTTCATACTGCATTCCTTCATGGCCAAGTGGCATGGAAGCAGCCTTTCCATATCAATTATAGGACTGCCTGACACAGGGACAAACACAGCAATGGTTTCAAAAGCTTCCCCTGTGTTGGTAACTGCATGAAACAGCTCTTCTAGGACTAAAATTGCATAGAACCATAAAATCATAGAATGGAAGGGAACTTAAAGGTTATCCAGTTCCAATGCCCTGCCATGGGCAGGGACACCTTCCACTGGATCAGGGGGCTCAAAGCCCCATCCAACCTGGCCTTGAACACCTCCAGGGATGGGGCAGCCACCACTTCTCTGAGCAGCCTGTGCCAGTGCCTCACCACTCTCACAGGAAAGCCTTTCTTCCTAATATCTCATCTAAATTTCCCCCTTTTCAGCTTAAAACCATTCCCCTCGTCCTGTGCCTGCACTCCCTGATCACAAGTCCCTCCCCAGCTTTCCTGGAGCCCCTTTCAATACTGGGAGGCTGCTCTAAGGTCTCTCTGGAGCCTTCTCTTCTCCAGGTTTAACAACTACAAAGGCCATCTCCCTCTGCCTCAGCGGGTTAAATACAGGCTTAAACCACTTCTCCTTGTGTCAGATGAAGTTGGTAAGCAGCTGCACGCTGCATCACTTCTTGTGGCAGCAGGAAGAGTCTTAAGGAGAACATCACAGTTTGCTTTTCCCATCACATAATAAGGAGCCGGTTTTTAATGCAACTGACTGCTGGTGTACTGTCCAAACAGGCTTCACATTAAGGGGACTAGAGGAGAGTTTTAACCTCATAAATGGAAAGAAAGACATTGCATGGGGCATAAAAATCTCCAAAATGAACAGGAACTTCTACTCAGTCCTATTAAACTACCAGAGTAGTTTAAATATGTGCCAAGGGCCAGGTACTCGGCACTAGTCAGGCCTCATCTGGAATATTGTGTACAGTTCTGGGCCCCCCAGTTTGGGAAAGATGTCAGGATACTGGAATGTGTTCAGAGGAGGGCAACAAAGTTGGTGAAGGGCCTGGAGCACAAGCCCTATGAGGAGCGACTGAGGGAGTTGGGGCTGTTTAGTCTGAAGAAGAGGAGGCTCAGGGGAGACCTCATTGCTCTCTACAACTACCTAAAAGGAGGTTGTAGTCGGGCAGGGGTTGGTCTCTTCTCTCAGGTGACCAGTGACAGAACTAGAGGGCATGGACTCAAGCTTCGTCAGGGAAAATTTAGGCTTGATGTGAGGAAGAAGTTCTTGACTGAAAGGGTGATTGGCCATTGGAATGAGCTGCCCAGGGAGGGGGTGGAGTCGCTGACCCTGGAGGGAAGATTGGATATGACACTGAGTGCCATGATTTAGATGATGGTTGGTGTTAGTGTTGGTGTTGGTGTTAGTGTTGGGATATAGGTTGGACTTGATGATCTCAGAGGTCGTTTCCAACCTTGTGATACTGTGATACTGTGATACTTCTCAAACTTTAAAAAAAAAACAGTGGCTTTAGGCTGAGAGGAATGGCAAAGTACATGAAAAGGCATTTCATATTTCTGCTCTTCTGTTTCTCTTTTCAGAAATGAAATTTCTCTGAAACGTTGAAACTTAGATCTGTTCACTACCTCTTCTGAAATGCAGAAGTGCGTTTCCAATATTACATAAATCACCGTCGTTTCAGACTGGGCTGTTAGGAGATTTCAAAGCAGAGTGAAAAAGAAGTGAAACAGTTGTACATTGCAAAAACTTTTGACAGCTGTTGATGTGAGCCTGCTGTGTCTGTCTTATACCCTTGTCAGAATGGACTCTAAGAAATAATGTATGCAAAATAATGTGTCTGAAGCAAAGATTTGCCTTTCTGACCCATCATAGTATAAACTGACAGGTGTTTATGTTATAAGGTACATTACATTTATTGGATGGAATGGAGTTAGGCAGTCATCCTTAGAAGTGGTATCTTCTGTAAGAATTTCAAAACACAGTGAGAAAATCTCTGTGTCTGCTCATTTTCCTCATTTACACTGTATAATTCTGATGAGTAAATGATTTGACTAACTTAACCTAACTTAATCCCGAGTGGCTGTCCACATAAACACAGCTGCCCTGAGTAACCAAAAGCAGAGTGAGTTGAGAGAGATAACTTTGACAAAGTCAATCAATCATTTGAATTTTGAATTCTGTATTAACTCTCTTGACTTTGCACTGGAATGTTCCATGTGTTTTCCTACAGTCAGGCAGTAAGATATGGTTTGGCAGAAGATGGGTATGGTTGGACTCAGTGATCTCCAAGGTCTTTTCCTACCAGCAGATTCTATGGTTCTATGATTCTATATTGCTACAGGAAAATCCAGAAGGCCTAGATCATAGAAGCACAGAATGGTTTGGGATGGAAGGGGCCGTAAGACTATCCAGTTTCAACCCCACATGCCATGGGCAGGCACACCTCCCACTGGATCAGCTTGCTCAAAACCCCATCCAACCTGGCCTGCAACACCTCCAGGGATGGGAGTTAATGACTTCTCTAGACAACCTGCGACACCGCCTCACCACCCTCACAGGAAAACATTTCTTCCTTTCTTATCAAAATCTCCCCTCTTTCAGCTTAAAACCATTCTGCCTTGTCCTATCTCGTCCTGCCTCATCCTGCACTCCCTGATAAAGAGATTCTCCCCAGCTTTCCTGTAGCCCCTTTTCAGTACTGGATCCATCTAAGGCACTTGGTGGTTCAGCTGCAGTCACGGATGTTACACATAAGATCAATGAACTCTATTTCGTACTGGTCTCTGGGCTTCAAGGCCTGGGGTTTAGGTGGAGTCAGCCACTGTGGAGGAACTGTAACATCTGACACTGCTTGAACTCAGAACACTTTTAATCATGCTTGGCTGACAGCAGAGGTTGCCATTAAGCAGGCTGCCAGGCCTCCGACTATCATAGAATCATAGAATGGTTTGGGTTGGAAGGGACCATAAAGGTCATGCAGTCCATCTCCTGCAATGAGCAGGGACATCTTCAACTCCATCAGGTTGCTCAGAGCCCCATCCAACCTGACCCTGAATGTTTCTAAGCATGGGGCACGCACCACTGGGGCAACTTGTGCCAGTGCCTCAGCACCCTCAGCGTAAAAAAATTCTTCCTAATATCTAGTCTAAAATTCTTGTCTTTTCGTTTAAAACTATAACCCCTTGTCCTGTTGCTACAGACCCTGCTGAAAAGTTTTCTCAGTCTTTCTTATAAGACCCTTTTAAGTATAGAAAGGCTGCAATAAGATCGTTTTGCAGTCCTCCCTCAGCCCACACAGTGCTTTGCTGCTCCCTCCCAAGATAGGGAGGGACAGGGGCTCCCCAGGGAGCTCCCTGAGGACCAATTTGGATGTACCCCCTCCACCTCCTGATAGCTAGGGCATGTCCACTCTCATTCATCAGTAGTCACTGAAACTGGCTTTTCTTTCCTCTGTTTCCCTCATTTTTATAGATTAGAAACGTTTCACGTTGTCAGCATTTCTGTTTTTTCTCGAATTATCCCTCTGTCCATTCTTATTATTCCAAATACTGTACCATTCATCTGCCCATCTCCTTTATTTTGGTTTAGTTGATTAGAAACACGTTTATGCTAACCCCAAATAAGCCATCATTAAAGTGAAATAGCCTTGTTTACAAAGAGATTTACACCAGTTTATCTTTATTGACTTAAATAAACAAGTGTAATTTGTGAGAAGGCCTGGGGGACAATAGCTTTGTTTCTGAATTAATGGTGGGCCCTGGTCCAGCAAGGATTTGTGTACGTGTTTAAATCTATGCAATGAATAAGCCAGCTGAAGGGAGAGGGATCAGTCATAGGAATAAAATTCAGCAAAAGTGCAAACCTTGGTGTGATTAGTTTTTCTATCATCAAACTTTTTTTCTGTTTGCTTTTTCCAGTAAGTTGAAAGTAATTCATTACGAAGAAATCTTCAAAATAATAATAAAAAAAATAGTTCGTGCCTCCCTAGGAAGGATCAAAATAAACCAATTTATGCTGTGATCAATTATTGCAATACAGTCTGTTTCTGTTTTACACTGTGTAAGATGCACTATGCTAATTAAGCATATGTTTGTATAGATTAGTCTCAATGAGATTTACCCCAGTTTTCTACACCATCTGTGCAAGACTGGTAGCCGAGCTGGAAGTGATCTCTGTATACATCGCCTATGTTTGTTGATGAAGTGTTTAGAATCCATTGAGGTAAAAGGTTTTTTTATTATTGGTCCTGCAAAGCTTTAGTTACAGATTTTGAACATTCTCTTCATGCTTTCAAAAACTAGTGATTTATGACAAAAACATTTTAAAAGTTATTATTATTGTGATGGACAGAATAGATCAAGCAAGAATTCAAAGAAGGTGAAAAATCCTTTCGTGCTTAGTTTTATTTAGAGATATAAAATATATACTACTATTATGCAGGTGAAGTTATCACCGAGTAAAAATGTTGCCATAATAAAAAATTAGGCCTTAAAATATACTGGGACTTTATCATTACAAAGCTGTCACGTTGTTTATTTCAGCTCTTGGCATTTATTGTGATGAATAACTGATGCAAAAAATCTCTGTCCTTCTAACAACGCTTGAAGCCAACAGACAGGTTTTTTCTGCGTAACGCACAGGAAAGTCTGTTTTGGGGCCTCTGTCCCTGGCACTCCACATTACCAGGGAGGCAGGGCTGATTTCTTTGACTGATGTGGTAAAAGAAGGAGCTCTTTGCTCTGGACAGACCTGAGGTGAAACTGTGACAGCCATCATGCTTACAGAGGATATTGGGGAGATCTCCAAGAGCCATCCCGACCACTGCCATTTGGTGTAAGAGTCAGCTGGTTTTGCCCTCCCCCAGCCTGGGATCAAGCTGGTGCTGGGCACGTACCCTAACACAACACAGCAAATCTACTCTCTGCAAAAGTGAGTTTTGCCCCCTTGTACATAGAAAGCACCTTTCTAGCAATACAGACCAGCTGCTCTCCAGTATGTGGGAGGATATTGTGCTGATGCCATGTTCTGGCTGCAGAATTTAAGGCACTGAGAGGTTAAAAACCAACATTTTAATAGGGTCTTTGAATTTATTGCTAAAATGGACCATCACAACCCTCTACTCTATGTTACTTATTTCAAAGCCCAAATAATTTCCCCTACAGAATCCCTTTCCAAGCCCATAACCTCTGCAGCTCTAGCTGTTGTGTATCAGCCATGGAAAAGGTAGCTCTGCTCCGATGATGTGGGAAGGATCCACCAACTACCCGGTAAGCTGTTGTGGTGAAAATTAGCAGGTTTCTCTTATCTGTAAGGGGTCTGTTTAGCTTCATCTTCATGTCACTAGATCTCATCACACCTTTTTGTTGTTTTTTTTTCCTCTAGACTGATGTCTTTACATAGAAATCTTTATTGCTTGTAAGCATTTTGCGACTGGCAGTGAGTTGGACTTCAGTGCTTTTCTTAAGTGAACAAACTGAAGTGAATTTCACCGGTCTTTCACTGCAAGTAGGGTTTGCAAACTCCAGTGCTTATTCCAAATCCTCTTTACCTTACAACTTCCTTTTTGAAGTATGGACTGTGAAACCATGAACAGTCCTTTAATATATTTACAGTGTTGTAACGTTTCCCTTCCCTCACTCTTCTCTGTATGGATTCAAAGGCCTCAATTCCTCTAGTATGTGAAGCCAGGAATATATGCTCACAGTGTTTTCAACAGTGACCTGTAAATCCTTTTTAAAGTCACTGCTTTCCAAAATTCAGCCCTTGCTCTTAAAGTTGAGTTGTGCAGCCTTGATTCCTTGAGACAGCTGTCTTAAAACCACCAATCTGAGTGACTACATTTACTGCACTGTGCAGATCGTTCTGTGGAAGTAATTTGTCAATATTTATGAAATATGGCAGTAGGAAAAGACTCCCAGCTTACAGCCACAGGCAAGGACAGATTCTGATTTTTCAGACCTTAGCATTTACAGGTGAAGAAAGGTCAGACAGTAATGGAATCGTGAATGCTTCAAGCAGTATTCCTAGTGAAAATGGAAATAGGGAGGTATGTCTTCTTGTAGGTGCAACCAAACAAAATCTGAAACTGAAGTCTAGCTGAGTTAGCTTCTTCATGCAAGTTTGACAGATCGTATTGCAGATTGTATAGTTTAAGCACTGGAGATAAGGAAAACAGAGCACGTAGTCAGACTCAGAACTTAATCAGCCTGTTGGTATATGTAACAGCAAGCAACGGGGCAAGACAGAGCTAGAAGAGATGAAAGGCTTAGAAAACATGGAAGATACACACCATGCACAAATAAATAGAAGTAGCAACTGAAATAAAAGGAGTGGTCTGCAAAGAGCAAGAAACAAATGAAAGAAGGTAATGTTCAATATGTGTTATATGTGCTCAAGACAGAATCATAGAATCATTAAGGTTAGAAAGGACCTCTAAATTCATCCAGTCTAACTGTGATCCCAAACCCTCTGTGTCTACTAAACCATGTCCTGAAGTGCCACAGCTACAAGTTTTTTGAACACCTCCATGGGCGGTGACTCCCCACTGCCCTGGGCAGCCTCTGCCAGTGCTTCACCACTTCTTCACTAGAGATATGTTTCCTAACATTTTATCCAAACCTCCCCTGGCACAATTTGAGGCCATTTCCTCTCATCCTATCACTTGTTACTTGGGAGAAGAGAACAACTGTCACCCACCTCACCACAATCTCCTTTCACGGAGCTGCAGAGAACAATGAGGTCTCCCCTCAGCCTCCTCTTCTCCAGGCTAAACAACCTCACTTCTCTCAGCTGCTCCTTGTAAGTGCTCTTTCCAAGTCTATACAGTCATCTGTAGCAGTTTGTACTCTACAGCTACTGAAGACATACAGTAACATCTTTCAGAAGCAGTGTCTTGTTCCACATCCACTTGCTTGAAGATTACAGCACAAAGAAGTAGTTTTTATCTCAGGTGCTGGCAAGATGGAATATTAGAGATGTTCTGAGGATGTTGTATCTTCGTTTGCAGAATGAACACAAGTGTCTTGCACAAACTTAAAAGCTAAAACTGATGGTAAGGACATGTTTCGGCCATTATTTTTGAAGTCAAAGGACCCATTGTGTGTACCTTTAACCTTAACTATATTGAGCGTAACCGTAGGGTTCTCTTTAGCTCGCACAGGTGGTGGGTGTTTGTAGTTTTGCAGGACAGAGACTAACAATTTTGGTCCTGTGAAGCCTGTCCTGAACTGTGGCTTTATCATAATGGATGATAAAGGACCTTGAACCGGGTGCAATTCTTATTTTTGTGTTAAATTTTTGTGAATGAAGCTCATCTTGCCTCTGACTTACCAGAAGAAAAGCCCTATTGAAGTTAAAGAGAACAGAAGAATTATCTGGAAAGGCCTTTCCAGGTTATACCTATAGTTTAATCAGAGTTGAAAAGCTCTTGATTAAGCTCAACAGCACAGGGTTTGCAAGTGCTGTAACCAGAGCAACATGGAGTTCAGGGCTGGCTGCTTACCAGCGGGATTTTGCAATGCACCAAACTTGGCGTTACAGGTGAGTGCGCTGTCTGGGGAGGAACACAGTCAGGGAATGTGAACTCTGTCCACCCTTAACACAGCTGAAACGTGCCTCAGGCAGGCTCCGAGTCCTCAAGCTGTTCTGCCTAAGTGCCCAGCACAAACCCTAATGATTCTGCTGATGGACAATGGCAACTATGATGCTCCATCTGTGAACTGTCCTCTACTGAAAATGCTTGGAGAAATGACAGCCAATTTGTTTGGGCTTCTTTCTGATTATCCATCCCTGGCTGCTCTCTCCTCGTCCTTCAGCTGATGTTCCTGTTACTTCTCCTTTGGTTGATCCGGAGGGAAAGCATATGTAACGTCTCACCTACCACGCGTCGGTGCCAGACAGATGTTTGTCAGCCTACCCGTGAAGCTGTCTAGACACAGTGATGTGCTGTCAAAAGCACAAAGTTAACAAAATGATAGGGGAGGATGTTTTTCCCGTGAATCCTCTTTCCATCTCAGAGGTTATTTGTGTCAGTGGCAGGTACAACGTTTTCAGATGAAGACATTATTTGATTAATCAACTCTGCCTCCTTAAGATGCTCTAGGTTTTCTTCCATCCCCCTATCAGCTCAGGGTTAGGTGAACTCCCCAGGCACAGCAATACTGTAGTTACAGGTAGTTTGCACTTATTTAACAGGTCGTGTCTGTAGCTAATGGCCTCCTGCTGCTATATAAATCCAGAAGAAAAGCCATGACATTTTACTCTTGGCATAAATTTTAAAATTAAGGCTAGTGTCTTGGAAAAAAAGGTCTATTTTGAAAAAGAACATCAGTTTCTCTTCTTAAGTTCCTTTTTAGCAGAAGGGTAAGGAACGGAGAGAAGCAAGAGAATAATCCCAGCTCCATTTACAATTCCAGACAGATAACATTGTCACAGTGGAGGGATCCTGCCATTCCCCTTTCCTGACTTTTTGCCGTTTTTTGGGCATGATGACTTAACAGCGGCTGATGTGACTCAAATCTGTGACCTGGCCCTTTTACGATCTCAACTGGAAACGTTGGCAAGGCCATCAGGTCACTCATAAAAGGCATTACCTGAAAGATCTGGTGCTCTGAGCCAGGACCTTCATCGCATGGCCACTGTCTGGGGCAAGAACAAAGCTGAGAGAAGGGACATCAGAGAAGCAGAGCCAACCTCTCTGACTGTGCTGGTGTACTTACAGTCCCAGAAAGAAATATTTGGAACATGGATATGTATGCAAGATATATTTGTGGATTTACAGGCTGGATCTGTAGTATCTTTTGAGGGGTGCCTTGAGGCTGCCTCCAACACCAGCCTCTTGTCCCTGCAAGCAGACAGTTCGATGCACTTCACCAAATGCCAGAAGTTTGATGTCAAAATCTAAGTCAGTCACCCAAAATTTTCTATAATCATCAGGTAAAGATGCTTCTGTAGAGGACAGTTCATCTGGCCTATTTTAGAGCTTGTTTTAAGGGTGGGATGAGTAACACCCTGGAGCTCCTGTTATTCTGCACTGACTATAAAGGGAGCCTCTTAATTTTGAGATGCCTCGGGATGCTTCAAAGCAGTATCGTTTTCTCTTTCTCGCGGCACCATGAGCACATCTGGCATACCATCCTGGAGCAGTGCCACGCCAACTGGCCACGGCCAGAGATGCCAGCTGGCGTGGAATGTGCAACGCCCAGAGCACCAGACTTTCAGCTTTCAAAACAGGGCGGGCGCATGAAAAACGTTGTTGCAAACGGTCCCTGGCCTGACCTAAATCCCAATCCATGCCCAAGACTTGTCTGGAAGGGTGCAGCTGGCCCAGGGCCAGCCCTTTACCAGGGACTGTGGCAGCCGAAGAGCACGGAGAAGGGAGCTGCATGTGTCGGACTTTCCCTGGGACTTCCCACCTGGGTCTACATGGTCCTGGGATCATACGGAGCTGCCCCCAGGCTTTGGCATCCTGTCCTTCTGCTTCTGAGCAGACCTCCTTAAAGCAACTTGGAACTATCCTTCAGTAGGCTGATGCATACCAGGCAACGGGCCGGGGTAGTTTTATTTTTGTTATACAAATTGGAAACAAAATTTGCTCTTCCAAACATTTTCAGTGCATTCACAAGGTCAAACCTCCCTTATCCAAAGGCTGGCGTGATAGACTGAAGAACTAAAATATAAGTCTGTTGAATTCCACAATGTCTATCTGGTGTGTAAATCCCTGGTTTAATGATAGTGCCTGGCTGAGATGGGAAAACTGTATGAGAAGCTCAGATCGGGGTTTGATCCAGGAGCTCTGGAATTCCCTTCCCTACTGCTCTTGCACGGCATCACTCCTTTCCAGTTGTTGCCTTTGCCTGCTGCTCTTCATCCTACAAGTTCTAGCTTTTTAAACTATTGTACCTTTCTGTTACAGTGTGTTCAGGAAGAAAATAAGAAACACTGGCTAAATTTTTTCACCCTATGGTATTTTATGTGTTTATATTTTGATATCTGGATGTCAGGTATCCTCTTATAGGACTGCATAGGGGCCCTGCAAATGGATTTCAGATTTCCTTCTGCTTCTATCCAAGGTAACCTCTGTTTTGCTGCCATTTGTGCCATCTCTGCTGGCTTTGTCACCGACAGCAGCTTCATCCAGCATGAGATGGAGGAGCCGGTGCACGGTTGCAGCTTCTGTGTGCCCCCCTTCACAAAGAGCCAGTAATTGTTAAATAAATTATATGCTCTAGCGTCCGCATGCTAATAACTCTAATCCTACCTCCAGCTACCAGGGTTAGAAATGTGATTAGGGAAGATTATACCTCACCTAATGCCTAATCTCTTGTCTGTTCTTAGCTAGCCTTTTATTTCCACACATGAGGCACAGGGGATCTAACCAAACATCTTGCATGCACGAAAAATGCCAAGTGAGTTAAAAATCAGCTGAGTGAGAGCAGGTAACAGCTAGAAACCAGACGTGGCTGAGCACTGAAACATTAACACCTGTGGTTATGAACCTCAGCAGCACCCAACCACTCCTTTGCACCCCAATCATTCAAAGACCTGAAAAATCAAAAGACCTGGAGTTACACCTTCATCAGACTTTTTATTTTTTGGCAGAAGAAATGTGAGGGTTTTTTAATACAATACTTGTTTTTATTTTACATCTTGTAGGAAAATACGGATGCCTTTCCCAGGAGCCCTAATGGGCAGGTTAGAAGGTGCCACAGTTCAAGAGCTGCCTAAATACCACCCTCCACAGCTGGTCTCTGAGTACAAGAATTCATTAACTCCTTGCTCCCTGTCTTGGTATGACATTCACTTAGTAGGTTGTGGCAATGAAAATGACTGACATCCTGCTATCCCAGAGCAGTCTGTGGGTTGAACATCAGGCGAGCAGAATTGGGGAACGTGATGCTTTTTCTTTGACTGTGCAAACTGAAATCACCATCTACTCTTTCTTCTTTAGTGCTCACCCAGAGATAATTCACCTCTTCCCCTAATGATGATGAGGACAGACAGGCAGGACCTTGTGGAGTTCCCGAAGAACGTATACCACCAACGGAAATACCTTTATATGAGAACTGGTGAGAACTGGCTCTGGAAATCCTCCTGCAAAAAATGGAGGACAAAGTTGTTCCTTACCACGAGCTGGCATAACTGCTGACACCATCAGGGCACTCCAGTTGACCAGCTGAGGCTTAGTTCCTATTTCTCAGAGCACCAAGTCCATCTGCTCCCTCCCTCCTTTGCCACATCCTCGCAACCTGCAACAGCTTTTGGCCAGACAGGACCAAAGGGACCAAACAACAGGGCACAGGGGTTAGATTTCATCTCTGGGAGCAGCAATCAGAGCAAGGAGGTTTGTCAAGTCTGTGTACAAGTTTGTTAAAGTTAAGAAACCACAACCAACCAACAACAACAACCAACCTCTTTTTCAAGTGGTTTCATGTTGTTGGCATCTTTTGTTTCAATATAATTAATAGTAATTTGCTTAGACATTTGTAATTACAGCACCCTGCTGAGGTATGAAGTGTTGAGAGCCTTAGGGAGCCTCGGAGACGTTGCTGTTGTTGGTTTTTCTACAGTGTTTACTATCGGGAAAAGAGGGGACTGTGCAGGGGAGAAAAATGGAACAAATATTTGGCAGAGAACTGAAGTTATGTCCTGCACATGAACATAGATGCAAATCAAAGCACAGTAATGGAGAAACACCCAAGGATTTAGCAATTCTGGATTAGAAAGAGGATTTCAGCTGCATACTTCAAATCTCTAATCTCGAGTGAGCAAATAATCTAAATCCACCTAATAACAGTGAATGAAATTATAGCTCAGCTAAGTAATTACCCCCCTTTTTTTTCCTTTGTATCATTCAGAAAAGGTTTATCTTTCATTAACTTTCATCAGAACATTGCTTTAAATTGCCATGATTTCAAGTATTGGATTTTAAATATCTGCTCTCTTGATTGAACAAAGCAAACATAGTCTCTATTTTTAGTTTCCAGTGCTGGAAAACCCCACTGTGCAGCCTGGTGCTGGTGTTAACCCCAACTGCTTCCTTGCCAGACCTTGGCTTGTGAATTTAGCACCTTGGCTGCTTCAGAGAGTTCCAGGTGTGCACTGAATATTGAATCATATGGCTCAGACAGACAGAGATGGGTTGTGGTAGGGGCTGCAACCAGCCACCTTTCTGGTGGGCACCCCGAAGTCTTTTATAGCTTTTAGTCCAAAGATGCTGTTAAAGCAGCTCTAGTGAAGCAGCACATGGGAAATCCAGCTGAGGACCAGTACAACACAATAAAAGCTAGGAGGTGCTATGCTAGCTGTTAGGCACGAGGCTGGGCTTGCTTATGCATGTGTGTAGACTTAGACTAAGTTCTGGAGTCATCAGGAGGAAGGGAATCAGGGCATATCCTAAGACGGACCCACAGTTCACATGACCTGGCTGGACTTGCAGCATTATTTTGGCCCCGAGTCCAGGCTGTGCAAAGTGGCTGAACCAAAATCATGCACTTTGCTATAAATGAATATTAGGGTCCTATTGTCATACAGCACAACTCAGTGCCTGCAATAAGGCTGAGGTTTTTGATGCAGCCCACCAGACAAGGTGTCATGCAGCATGGTGTGGCCACCTTGTTGTCCATTGGTGTCATCGGGGTGCGGCTCTGCCCCTCACTCAGTGCAATTCTACAGCACAGATGGGCTCAGCCCTTGCCCTCTGCCTTCCATGAGCTTGAAGAGCCTTGGATGGGTGCAAACAAGGGAAGACTCTGTGGACCTGCTCTGTGGCTGAGTGGGCAGAGAGAGGCAGCAATGAGAGGAAGCAGCCTAAGCTTTGCTAAGGAGCACTTGAGCCTGAGTCAGTGTATACCAGAATGGAGCAAATTTAATGATTTTCCTTGTAAGTATTTCAGGTTTGGGGAAGAAAAAAGAAATTACAACCTCAAGGAGTGATGGCTCAAGGGGTGTGCATGTGGTATGGTTCCTCCTATGGCCAGTGCCTACTGGGGAATGTCCCCTCTCCTCCAAAACCCAACCCTGCAGCTGCCTGGCTCACTTATCTCCCTGAAGCCTCTGTGTAATCCACAGTCTGCTGATACAAGGTAAACAGGGATTTTCACCCTCTTACCTGGGATGATCCATGCCTCCCCAATCAGATCTTTCCCCACCTGTGGGCATGGTGCAGACCCTGATGCACAGCTTCCACACCAGTCTGAAATCCATGGAAACACACTTACATGAAACACTGGACCTTCCTTCAGTTTCCCTGTCTCCCATCTGGCTCAAAAATTTGTGATCTATTGTTTCTAACCAATATAACCCAGTTTAGGCTGTTCTTGTTGCTCAGGATGGTGTAATTATTGGGCTTAAAGACTAAAGTCAGTGAGAATTAAAAATACTGAAGGGAAAACTGAGGCAGGGAAGACAAAAAGGCAAATAGCGTGCTTAGGGTCAGCAGATTTGGGAGATACACAATTAAAAGGGTTTGATGTTCAGCCTCTGACATGTGCTAAAACTCTTGCCTCAGGGAGGTGCTTCACCAGGACAGAGTATCCTCCTGCAGGAGCCAGTGCCCAGGTGTTTAAGTCTTCAGATCCACAGAAAATGAGTTCATGTCCAGGAAGGCAAGAGAAGCTGAGGGCTAACACACATCAGCAGCTGATGAATTACCTCTCCTGTCCCAGAAGTTTCCAGAACGAGCTAGAGACCGTCTCACTATCTTGTCTGACAACTCTCAACACTGATCAAGGGAAAAGGCTGCCTCCTGTTTGGTCACTTCTGCCAGTGAAAATTACTCACCCATCAGCCTCCCTCTCTGGCTGTCTGGTTGTGAATGATCCACAGGTGGCTTTTTAGTTATCAGACTTTTTTCACCACTCCTCTCTGTCTCTGTGACAGCTGAAAATTCAGCTGCTGGATGAAAGCTGACCTGCAAATTGGAGGCAGGGCACAGTATGGAGGGGGAACACGCTTGTGCCTTCTTTGCTGCTCCAATGAAAGAAAACAAGACCTGCAATATTGCACTTCAAAAAAAAAACATGAGGAAGCTGCGAGATCCTTTTTTCTCACCATTATTTGTATTTTGCCTCAGCTGTATCTTAGATGTGAAGATGGGTATTAGAGGCAAGGACCTCTGAGGGCTTCAGGGCATAGTTCAAACTTGACCAGAGCAAGGACAACACACACCAACAGACGCAGGGGCTTCAGCTACTGAAGAGACATTACAGGGGCCACACTTAAGGCAGCTAGGGCAGCTCTTGATGAACCACTGCCACATCAGGCATCTGAATCCCATTTTAGGTGTCCACATCCAAAATCCAAGCCCTGGAAATCCATTTTCAGCCACTGTTGATGATTGTCATCATCTGTCAGACTCCAGCTGAATGACCCAAGTCTCTGCAGTGGCACAGTTTCCCCCTGCCCATGCTCAGCACTTGTTCCCTCTGCCATCCTACAGCCTGTTCACTCTATACCATGAGCCCTCTGCTGCTTTTTTGCATTCAGCTACCTTGAAAAATATCCATTCCCTGCAAATGCCTGTCCACCTACTTTTTCGTGCTCTGAAGGGACTTCTGCATATGTTGGATGGTACAGGGTCCAACTGAGATCTGCTGGTTACCTCCCTTCAGGCTGGGAAACCTGGCCAGCTGCTCTGTGACTGGGATTTTTTAGAGCAATGTCAGCTTCTACAAAAGCAGGATTAGGCCACGGAGATTCCCATATCCTATTCCCACAGTTCCCTACACTTTTTTACCCAAGTTTGCTATCAGGGTCCTCCCCTCTGTAGAGGTAGTGTCACACAAAGGGTCCAGCTGGCATTGCTCTATCAGGGCCTCTCGAAGGCAGAAGGATTTATAGGCCTGTTTAGCAGATGATTAAAATAAAAGGGTATTTTTTATCCCAAGACATAAGAGTTTCCACCGAGAATGCCAGTGTCCCCCACTGTCTTTGCTTTGAGTAGCAGAGAGCTCTGAAAGGACACTGCTCTTTAGTCTAACCATGTGTTTTACCTTCTCTGATTGAAAACATCCCTGGTTTTGCTCTCATAAGCTGGCACAGGCTCTCATTCCAGCTTGCCTTTGAAGTTACAGTTTCTGACTTTCACTGTCTTTCCCTCGCACCCCCCTCGTTTTGAAGTAAGAGATCATCCAAGGGACACCAATGTATGCAGGCTGGAGAGCCCTCCAGCTCTGCTCCAGAGCACAAGCAGGCAAGACTGATAAACCAACGTTCTCTCTGCGTCTCCAAGGCAGAGGTGTACAAAACATCTGATTCCCAGCCTGGGAAGCAGGGCACATGCCATCTGCACAGCCATGCAGGCACACAGGGGAGTGGGCAGGCAGTGGTGGCCACCCCAGGGGCAGATATAGGTGTCAAGAACAGGTCTGTCCTGTTAGAAAAAAACAGATATTGCAGATAAGAGAGATTGCCTGGGACACAAATCCTAATATTCATCAGGAGCCTACAGCCTGGGGGAAAGTCACTTTGGGAAAGGAACTGCCACTTTCTAGTAATGTTAGGGAGGTTTTTAGACTGTGTTATTCAGGGTGTCTTTCTATAATAATCTCTTCCAGCTCGAGTAGATGTTATGGATTTGACACATATCCCCTGTCTTTAGCAGACGAGGAGTTAGACATCAAAGCTGTTTGTCAAAGCTCCCTCTGCAGTCAGCTGTGTGTTTTATTTTGCTTTAGACATTTGTCATATGACAGGATGGGTTATTCCTTGGATAAACCTCTGACCACTGCACACAAAAGTAGCCTGGATGCCAACCCTAAAGGCACCCCAAGCCACCTTACATGGGGAAATTCTACATTTTGTGTGACAGAAGAGTTGAACAGATGATCACAGTGACGGGAAAGTCATAAGACATCAGTCACACACAAGGGTTAATGCTCAATCTCACTCCCTGGACACGGAAGGAAGGAAAATCAGTCTTTCAAATTTCAAGGTTCTGGAGAATTTACGACATAAATTATTCATTGCCCTAAACAAAGACATTCCCTTATCTACCTCATCTCTACTTGCCCGAGCAATAAATATGGCTGCAATTAATTCTGGTGCAGAAGAGCCAATAAAATGAATTATCTCCCATAAACCTTTCCTTCTGCATCCTATTTTAAGGGCAGTAACAAAAACACATTGCCGGAAGCTTTGTTCCAGGCATAGCCTGATGAATTATGAAGGGGCTGGAGGACAGCATGCACAGGCAGATGCTCTTAGGCTCTGCACCAGCAGCTCTGTCTTGTTGCTTTGACTGAGCTCAAGGCTTGCATGGCTGGATTTTGTCTCTTATATGGGCAGGGCTGGTCCTTACATGTTCACGGTGCTGCAAGAACTCTCCTTCTCTCCATGCCTGCAAGGCCAAGGTGAAACTGGCCAGCTGGATCCTTTAATTTATAGGAGGTGAGCTCAGAATGAAAACTGCCTCAGCTGCAGGGCTCCTGTGGCATCTAACACAGAGCAACCACTTTGTACACCTTCACAGGGTGAAGCAGAGGACAGGGTTGAGATTGGACTAAAGTTCTTTTACTAAGGATTGTTTCTTTTGCCATAGAGGCACTATGTGAAACCAGGGTTGGTTTTGGCATCTACAGAGTGAGGGAATCATCTCCCCTGGCTCTAAGTATCTTAGTAAGGAGATCTGCGCTTGAGCTGGAGACTCTGAGCTTCCTTTGGAGTCAGTGGAGGGCCACAGATGCTCTGGGGCGTGACCCATTTGTGACATCTAGAGGAAAATAAGAGGAACCATGCTCCAAAGGCGCCTGTTTAATGTGCAGTGACTTCCTCGGGAGGCAACAGCAATGAGCTCAGATGGTCCAACCCCATTGTCAATCCAACCTAATACTGCATGGCCAGATGGCAGAGTCCTTGTTTGCCATAGTTGAGCACGGCACTGCTCACACTGAAAAGTCTGGGCTGGGCAGAGAACTGAGCACGGGTTTTATACATCTGGGGTTAATGCATTAACAGAAAAACACTTTCTTCTTTCTAACCAGGTTTCCAAATCCGTCCATACTGGGATCACTTTCTGCAAACTACCCAAATCCCTGAGCACAACAAACCACAATTGTGGAGACCTTATATAGTAGCATTCCAGTACCTAAAGAGAGCCTACAGGAAAGCTGGGAGGGACTCTTTATCAAGGAGTGCAGGGATAGGATGAGGGGAAACAGTTTTAAATGGAAAGGATGTAGATTCAGGCAAGATATTAGGAAGAGAGTCTTTCCTGTGAGGGTAGTAAGGAACTGGCACAGGTTGGCCAGAGAAGTCAGGGGATGCCTCATCCCAGAAAGTGTTCAAAGCCAGGTTGGATGGGGCTTTGAGCACCCTGATCCAGTGGGAGGTGTCCCTGCCCATGGCAGGGGGGCTGGAATTAGATGATCTTTAAGGCCCCTTCAAACCCAAACCATTCTGTGATTCTATGGTTTCACTTAGTGGTACACAGTGGCATCACTGGGATTTTAGGTGTCTCCTAGCAATTAACAATCCTGAAAACAGAGCTTTTTCCCTTGGAAAAAAAAGGAAACACAACAACAGGAACAACGGCAGATATTGGAAGTAAAATGCTAAGCAGGTGACAGTGGCTTTAAATACTGAAAAGTCTTTGGCCAGGATGTTGGTGCAAGGCACTTAAACTGGTTATATTCTGGATATTATCAACCATGTTACCCATGACAACCGTGCTGGGAAAGAAATCAAGTTTTGAACTTAATCATTTAGTTGGCAATTTCATCAGCAATAGGAAGAGAAGATTGGATGTCAGGTCAGTCTGGCATGTTCAGTGGTATTTATCCCTCCACCAGGCACTTGTCCCTGTAAACCCTTGACCTGCATTCATTCCATCTCTCTTCATGCTCCTGAGCTGCATCTGGCGAGGAGAAATGAGCAACTCCCAGAGGGGTTTCTGCTCACTCAGAACTCCCCATCTCTGACTGACCAAGCAGCTCCCTGACTGCCAGCAGGGATGAGGATGTACATGCTCCCTTGCTTGCCATGACCCTGAAATTAGCTCCCAGATCCCTCCTTCCCCGTCTCTATTAGCAAATCCCACCATGTCCTTGGAGCGATTACAGCCGTAGCGAGGAAGCAGCATCCCAATCAATACAGATAATATGTGCTCTCACACTGGGCTCCCTCATTGGGGCGCAGCAGTCTCAGATTAAGCAGTAATCCTCACCAGAGCCCTTAAAGATGGATAAAGTCATCATTTCCATTTTACAAATAGAGGAGCTAAAGCAGAAAGATTAGCTGCCTTCCCTCGAGGAGCCCAAATCTCCGTCCTGAACTGAGATGGAGTGAGTTTCTCTCTAAGCAGGGGGACGGGGCAGGGGAATCACAGTGTGCCTGGGCTGGGCTGGTGGGAGAGAACACAAGATTATTCAGTTTACTAGAAGTGATGTGAGGTCTTTAAACCTGGCTTAGGTCCCCTGCTTTTTTTGAGACCAAGACTTTAGTTTATACAGATAAAATAGCAGTTTTTCCAATACAAAAAGTGGATTTCCAAGCATTTTAACTAACCTTTCTGCATGATGCAGGTGTCCTCACTCACCCATACCTGGCTGAGCTACCAAGGATGCAGAAAAAATCCTTTCCCACCATGGCGAGGGCTGAAGGAAGTGCAGATCCCACCATGCCCTTCCTTGGGGATCTAGAATTAGCTCAGCATAGCCTACACCCTTTTTCAGTGTTCCAGGCTCAACCTATGGATTTTCAGCTGGTTGTGGCCCTCGTTAGCCCTTCATCTGGCACGTGAGGAGTGGTTGGCACAACCACAGCCTCCTGCCTCTCTGTTCTGCTGATCTACGCAGGAAATTTTGCCTTTAATACCGTGCAAAATCCCATCCCAGGCACTTAAATGTGTCGGGATCTTCAGTGGTGATGAGAAAAAGGTTAGAACAGAGTTAATAGGGATGCAAGGGACCAAGTGGAGAGTGTGTGGCAGGAGGTTGATAAACAAAGGGACACTTTGCATGAGAAGGGACACTTGGGACATATGTCCTCCCTTTCTCGCTGCTGGAGAGCAACCAGTACTTCATAAGTGTGGTTTATTTGACCCATTTCAGATATTTATGTTGGGAGAGATTGCTCTCCTCTTGACTACAGGGAAAACATGGATGGGGCCCTGCAACGCCCCATCAACATATTCCAGCTCCTTTTGTAGTTGCTTCATACCACAGGCCTTTTGCTGCCCCTGAGCACGATGCCCCTTGCCCTGTGCCTGCCCATGTGGGCTCTTGCACCCAGCAAGCATCCTTCCCCCACACAAGCATCTCTGGTCCTTAGGGCCTCTGTAAACCATACCTGCTCCCACGTGCTGACATGTCCCTTTTCCTCCCCTTAAGCCACATGTGAGGATCCCCCCTGGATCAAGCATATGGCCTGGCATATGGGGTATTAACGCAGCAGCTGGCGCGGAGTGGTTTCGGCACGGTGGGTGCCCATGTTTGCTGCAAACAAGAAACTCACGTGCATGACATGACCACATCCTGCACTTTGGGTACCCCTGTCCAACTAGGGAAGATGGTGGCGGTGGCTGCATCCCTTTCCTGCTGCTGATTTTCACTCTGATGCCACTTGTAGGGGCATCATGAAAGGGGTTTTCTTCCTCGTCGACATTTGGAGTCATCACCATGGGTTTTTTCTTCTTCTTCTCAGCCAGTTGCTTCAGAGCATCACCTGGTGGGTCATGGACATAGATTTCTGGTGTTGTTCACTGTTATTTTGGGTGGAGACTGGCAGTTTTCCACCCTTGGAAACCAACCGTTATGGCTGATGCCTGTTAATGCAGAGCACGGTGTCCTGAGCCAGCCATGACCATGACAGCTCCTGCTGCTCTCACCACCTCTTCTTTGCATGGTCTCCTTCAAAAAGTCCTCTCATAGTTACTTTCTTTTTCCCTTTTCTTCCAAATTTCTTTCTCACTGGTGATTTGTGGAGCAGCCCACTCTGTTGGATGGGGATGCTGGAGAAAAGGAGACAAAGATGCAGAGGGATGCTCCCTCCTAGTATTAAATTTAAGACTGATGAAGTCATTGCCAAGGTTGTCCACTCCCCAGGGATGATTTGCACCCATATAAGGGGTAATCTGGCAGCAAGAGCTCAGGTACTGCTGCAGGAGAGCCATGAATAAACCCCTGAGCCCTCCTGTACCTCAGCTCCCACTAAAAAGTAGGAACAACATTGCCTTTATCTGAGATCTAGGAACTAAAACTCAGATTATATGTCTCTAGGTCTGCATATGTATTTAAACATGAATTAGGGTTGTTGACTCTATGTTAAAGCAGATACATATATCACAGTGTCACAGTATCACAGTACCACAAGGCTGGAAAGGACCTCTGAGATCATCATGTCCAACCTATATCCCAACACAACACCAACACCATCATCTAAACCATGGCACTCAGTGCCTCATCCAGTCTCCCCTTAAACACCTCCAGGGTCGGCAACTCCACCCCCTCCCTGGGCAGCTCATTCCAATGGCCAATCACCCTTTCAGTCAAGAACTTCTTCCTAAGATCAAGCCTAAACCTCCCCTGACAAAGCTTGAGTCCATGCCCTCTAGTTCTGTCACTGGTCACCCGAGAGAAGAGACCAACCCCTGCCCGACTACAACCTCCTTTTAGGCAGTTGTAGAGAGCAATGAGGTCTCCCCTGAGCCTCCCCTTCTTTAGACTAAACAGCCCCAACTCCCTCAGTCGCTCCTCGTAGGGCTTGTGCTCCAGCCCCTTCACCATCTTCGTTGCCCTTCTCTGGACACACTCCAGCATCCTGACATCTTTCCCAAACTGGGGGGGCCCAGAACTGTACACAATATTCCAGATGAGGCCTGACCAGTGCCAAGTACAGGGGGATGATATTGTACAGCTTGGCCAATTCTGCTCCAGGGAAAAAGCATCCCTAGTGCTTGAAGCTACAATAACCTTTATCATCAGCTGAGCTGGTCAAACACAAAAGAGCAGGCCTCCAGCCAGCTGGATGAGGAGCTTGTCTACCCGTGGGCTGCTGTTGATTGCCCTCAGCTCTGCCATCTTCCCATGGGAGATCATCTTCCACCTGCAGTTGGAAAGTGCACCTTGTTCAGCTCTTGTCTTCAAATTTCAATTTATCATAGCCCAGCTCCTTCATCCCTGCAGATGAAGAAATTGGAGAAAATCAATGCTCACCCTCACGTCAGATCCAAGGACCATGTCTTGGAAAGGCTGTGAACACTGGTGGGCTGCAAAGTACCTGGCAAGAATTTTTAATTTCTAACTAGATTGAGATGAGATCTTAGGAAGAAATGTTTTCACTGTGAGGGTGGGGAGGCCCTGGCACAGGTTGCCCAGGGAAGCTGTGGGAGCTCCATCCCTGGAGGTGTTCAAGGCCAGGCTGGATGGGGCTTTGAGCCCCCTGATCCAGTGGGAGGTGGCCCTGCCCGTGGCAGGGGACTGGAAGAGGCTGGGCTTTAGGGCTCTTTCCAAACCAAACGACTCTGTGGTTCTGTTTTTAGTGATTATCATCAAAACTTCCTTGAGAGAACGAGGGCCAGAAACATCTCATAAAAGCCACATAAATGAGAACCCAGATTCTGAGAACTAAAGGACAAAGCCTTAAAATTTCCCCAAATCATGCAAAACCCAGCTAACATTGCAGGCATTGTTCCCTCTGAGAGAACCCTCCTATTTTACTGTGGAAGCTGAGTTAACAGCTACACCTTCCTACTCACAAAGGCAGGCAGGCTTATAGCCAGCGGTGTGAGGATTTGCCGGAGGTCAGCCGAGAGCAGAGGAGGGTTTTAGCTGACAGCCAGGGTCTGTCCTTAAAACTTCAACCCCTGCCTGGTCTGAGCAAGCCAGCGCCTTGCGTACTTTGCATCGCCAGCCTGCAAATTGGCTGCCTGAATTTAAGATGACCCCTGGGGCTCGAGGCACTGCATGAACTATTAGGAAGCCCGATCAGATTTGTGACATCTCAGTCGGTGTCTTCAGCATAGGAAGAAAAAAATAAAATAAAATCTCCAATTATAAAGGTGTAGGGGGGGTTGTAGCTTGGAACTGCTGGTTTGGCTTCTTCTTTGGCATTTGCATGTAGATTTTTTAGCCTCAATTCCTTCAGAAATGAACTTTATATAATTGCATAATACAAATATATGGCCCTTCTACTAACCTGAACTGGGCAATATAATTAATAGTACCACAAAGGGAAGAGGGAAGCATCAGCCAGGGCCGTGTTAGGCAATTAGAGTCCATTCCCAGCTCACCCTTGGGTGGCAGGGAACAACCTTCTCAAAGTTAGGGTCCCTGTGAGGTTGACAGTGGTTGTGGGTGGGATGTCCCCAGCCTCACTGGCCTAATTATTTGCGTGTGGTTAATTTGGGTGCAGAAAACTCTTAAAATTGTTTAGGCTGGAAACGACCATTGAGATTGAGTCCATTCTGATGTGGTTGAGCTTTGTGGTTCCTCTGCCTGACGGGCAGATGCAGCTGGGTGTGACAGAGGAGGTGGAGGAGCGTGTCTGTCCCTGGAGACCCCCAAAACACCTCCAGACGCCGGTACTGGACCACCAACGTCCCCAGCATCCTTCTGGTGGCAGAGCTGCCACCAGACCACCACACGAGGGCACTGCGAGTTTGAGCGCGTCGGGGGAGCTGCGGAAAGCAGATGAGCAGCAATGGGGAGGAAAAAAAGCCCCAAGTTGTGTGTATGTCTTTGCTTGTGTTTTTCTGCAGACAGATTTCATGCCGGGGTACCAGACATCGCCAATGTTCCACCAAAATGTTTCTTTGTGATTGAAAGTGTTCATTCAACCAAAAATGAAACTCCTTGTATCAATTACCCAAAAATATCTACATTTGATTTAGGTTGAACAATGTGTTTCATTTGTTGTGAAGCCAGTCAACATAAAGCAATTTCAGAATAACTTTTCCTAAATCCTACTTTATTTTTAAATTTAGGGCTATTGTAGTTTTAAAATATCATTTTAAAATGAGAAGTTAAAGAAACCCCACAAATCTTAAAATGAAGCATTTAATCCTTTTCCATTTTTTTCATCTTCCAGAATATTTTTTTCCAGATTTTTCTGTGACACAGCACTAGTCTCTCTGCTCTGCAGAAGCTGGTGTTATTATGCAGTTAGAATCCACTAAAAATAAATGCTTCTATTCTCTAAAATGTGACTAAAAGAAAAGCCAACATAGGAGTCCCTGTATTAATTAAACATCTCAGATGTAACGCTGTCGAATTTACCAGAAGAGTAGCACTGTTGGAAAAACCTCACTGCTTCGTTTTGTCTCCTGCTTATGACATTAACTGGTTGATCTAAGTTTTGTAAACACTGACTACCAACTGCATATAAGCAACATGAACCTCACAACAGCCAGTTCCATACATTATGTGCTCCTCAGCCCAAGCACCCTCATGGTGACAACCCAGGTGCCATGTGAAGGGTCACACCGGAGGGCCACCACGGGGTGGTCCATCACCCATCCCACCTTCACTTGATGCTTTAACTTCTCCATCCCCCAGCCCCACAGCCGTATTAAGGATACACCAGCCACTCACTGCTTCAGGTAATAGTTTATTTTCACCAGGAGTGTAGAATGTGCAGCAGGTAAGTGTATAGAACTGCTGATTTCCTAGCCAAGAGGAGTCGCAACCAAACAAGAGACCGAAACAAAGAAACCGAAGAGTATCCTGCCCTACAGCAAATAGTGCAAGTCATGTAAAACATCAGTTCAACACAGGAAAACAAGGGGAAAAAAAAAGGCATTTCCAAGCCACAGGTATTTTCTCTCCTGCTGTTGGGATGGTGGGGATCTCGGAGGTGGGGCTTGGAGGAGGGATGGAGCTGTGCTCGCTTGGGCTACCTGGGAACAGAAGCTCAATCTTCTACAAGAAGGATCTTTTTCTCATTTCTTCACCCTCTTCTTTTGTTTTTTTTTGTCTTGGAAAGAAAAATCACTTGCAACCAAGGAGATGCAGGCTGTCAGAGGTGCCAAAAGGCAAACCCTAAAGATCCAACCATGGGCAACCTGCTCCTAACACATTTTGTTCAAATGAGATAGTTAGGTTGTCACTTCATTTACTCTCTTATCTTAAAACTTTCCTCTGCAGCCACACCATCTTCCAGCACTGTGAATAAAGCACTAATCCCCTCCAAAATGTGTGTGAAAATGCCTGGGATGGGGACCACCGCAGGACCCACGGGGCTGTGGGCAGGGCAGGTGTGGAACAGGGACTGGGCAGCATTTGCAGACCCACTGCTGTCACTGGGAGTCCTGCTGAGGACCACACATCCAGCTTTAAAGCATTTTAGGGGGTACTTTAAGAAATTATTCACTTTTTCTTCTGCAGGTGACTGCCAAATGGAAAAGCCCCTCTCTTCCCAAAGTGCATGCTCTTTCTTTCCTGTTTTCACTTTTTTTTTTTTTTCCTGGCATTTAATTTCTCCAGCACAACTGGAGGAAGAGGCTCTTGCACCACTTGCCAAAGGGTTTTGAGCCAAGGGCAGGGAGTTGCTCACCCAGCCTCACATTGCTCATACACAGGAGATGCTCCTTTTGCAGCAACACCTGGTGCAAGCAAATGCTGTGTGCGCAGCATCACTCCAGCACCACTTCCCCATCCTGGTCTGGATGATCCAGCAGAAAACAGCAGCTGTTCAGGAGCAAGAGTGTAACCATATGTTGCTGCTAACAAGCATTTACTGAAGCTGGTTTCGTTCAGTGATTCCCATGTGTCTGATTAGTGCACAGCTCCTCCAAGCAATTTTCAGATTGTTCACTCGCCCCTTGCAGATCCCTTTTTTTTGGCATTATAAGCAAAACAGAATATGAGCATAAAATGGGGTTAAAAACTACAAGAATTAAAAAAAAAAGGAAATGAAAAATGTATTTAAATAACTAAAAAGTAACTCAATTTTCATTTTATATTTTTTGTGCTCAGAAACACACTGTTTGTGTGGAATATACTGACCCTGCTGTGGTGCTGCAGGTTCTGAGCACGGATGAGATCCTCAACAACCAACTGCCTGCCCTGGGAGGGGGACTGATATCTCCATCTTCTCAAGCCACATTTTGGACTGGGCCCACATGTCCAGACCCCTGTCCAAGCACCTGAAGCTGTGGAGTGCTCCTTGCTAGTGCAAGGGAAAGAAAATAACCGCTGGCTGTGAGAGCTCAGAATGTTTTACTGGGATTGCAGCAGGGCATATGACCAATGAGCCCAAATCCTCGATCCCCAGATTTGGGAGGATGGATTTGAACCCTTATTTCTTATTGCATTCCCAGGCAAAACAGACAGGGAAGAAGTTAAGCTGGCCAAGCTGGGAATGCTCCCTGGGCTCTGCCAGCATCCCATCCTCCTGGGAAAGGTTTTGCCCATCAGTTGAGCAGAGTGGAAGAAGCTGCAGTGCTGGGAACATCCCTCCCCATGGTTAACCTTATCTATGGGAAACGAAAGCAGTGAATTCCCAGTTCATTTTTCCAATCTACACTGCTAGATAGGAGATAGACAGGTGCCATCAAAGGTGACTCATCCCACCCTCAGGAGGTCCAGCGTAGGTGGGGTGAATCACCTGCTGGCAGTACCTGCCTCTCTCCAGAGCCAGGACAGCTTCAGAGGAAGGCTGGAAATCACATTGCAAATTAGGACATACAGAATTAAGTTGTCAACATGCAGATGTCTCAATGTGGACCAGGTGTCTGTTACTTCACATCTAAATGGCTGAACCATGTGGGACGAGTCCCACCATTCCTACCTGGGGACTGTTTTCCAGGGTTCTGCACTTCTTCCAAAAATAACAAGGAAAATATGCAACTCTCCAGAGGCAACACGAATTATAGGGCTCACGTTTGTGTCAGCTGTGTTCACAGAGTCACAGAGTGGTTTAGGTTGGAAGGGACCTTTAAAGTTCCCATCCAGTCCAAACCCCGGCAGTAAACAGGTACATCTTCAACTTGGTCGGGTGTCTTAAGAGCCCCATCCAGTCTGATTTTGAATGTTTCCAGGAATAGGGCATCCATCACTTCCCTGGTCAACCTGTACCAGTGTTTCACCACCCTCAGTGTAATAATTTTTTTCCTTATATCCAGTCTAAATCTCCCCTCTTTCAGTTTAAAACCATCACTCCTGTCCTTTCTTTCCTGTTTCTTTCCAGCTTTCATGCAAGCCCGTTTCAAGTACTGAAGAGTCACAATAAAGTCTTGCTGGAACCTTCTCTTCTCCAGGCTGAGACAATCCCAGCTCTCTCAGCCTTTCTTCACAGGGGAAGTGCTCCAGCCCTCAGATAATTTCTGTGGCCTCCTCTGCACTCGCTCTAACAGATCCAGGTCCTTCCTGTTCTAAGGACTCCAGAACTAAATGCAGGACTCCAGAGCAGAGTAGAGGGGGAGAATTGCCTCCTCCAATCTGCTGGCCATGTTTTTTTGATGTGGTCCAGTGTTCATCAGTCCTTGCTGCAGCCAGGCCCTAGGAGCCAGGTGAGATGATGAACAAGGAGCCACCATACCATGAGCTGGTTTGACACCCATCACGCCTGCCCCAGCTGGGGAAGAGAAGCACAGCCCTGGAAAGACACCTTCACACTTAGCTGGGCTCTCCCATGGATACCTGTGGCCTGGAGTCACCGCACAACATCAAAAATGGGAAGAAACATGTTTTCTCTAGTCCTCCCTTCCCACCCCAAAACGTGATCAACCACCAGCACTCCGCTCGATCCAACCCAGTGCAACGTGGGAAAATCAACCTTAACTTGTTAATCATCAGCAGCATCACAATGCCAGTAGTCCCCTCGGGCCAGAGCCCATACTGGCTAGGTGCTTAATTAATGCATAATTATTTTGGCTTTTCAAAAGGTGCCTTTGGAAAGCAGAAGATTTGTGTGTCCAGCAGATATCCGTAGACCTGAAGCCATGGGGATGGCCACTCCTGCCCAAGGAGGGAGGCAGCCCAGCATCTACAGTGACTTTGCCTTCCCAGAGTGGCCACAAGCAAGACCATCAAGTCCTTCTAATAATTTAAGATCATCAATTCATACAGATTAATACATAAAAAGATTTAGTCTTTTTTCCATCCACTTTCTGACATTGATGCAAGTTAAGGGTGATTGTCCCATGGGTAACTAAGGCAAATTTGTTTGTGTGTGTGTTTCTCTCACCTTTTTTTGTTTAGATTTTCCCCCATTCTTTTTACATAAAGCAATCACATAAAAATAGTTATAAATAGAAAAATTGCAAAGGTTTTTCCCCCCTAGACAAATAGAAAAAAAAAACCAAACCCAACAAACCCAACAAACAAATTGAGACAGAAAAGCCACCTTGCTTCAAGTCCTTGTACAGTACTCAGCATCTTTGGATACTTTACAATGACTCCAAATCGTAGACAAAAAAACACCTGAAGTAACCATTCATTTGCAAAATGTCATTTGTGTAAGAAGTTGATACAGATAAAAAAAAACCAAGTTTGATGCAATGTTAAGGAGTTTTCTCTCTTTTTTTCTCCATTGACTTGTTACACATGGAGTCTTTGTGGGTTTCCTTTTGGAGGCAGAAGCAAGCTTTGGGCAGATCCTTGGGATTGTTCTGCTATGGATGGTGTCAGAGCAGACGTTCTTCACGCTCTCATGGTGGGGGCTGTGAATCCTGGACCCCCTTGTGTCCCTCCATGCTCCAGTGGGGAGACCCTCATCCAGCCACTGCTTCAGAGTGGCACCGTCGATGGGCAAGTTAATGAACTTGCGGTCCTCTTGTTCTCTTTGCTTCTGCTGACATTGAAAGGAAGCAGCAAAAAGAGAAAGAGAAAGCCCTGATTTGTAACATTGACATTGTTGAAAGCTGGTTTTGTGTAAAACCAACTCCCTGGGGCACCCACTGCAAGCCATCTCAACTGGTGGTGAAACTGGGGTCCCACCACATCTAAGAAGAGCCATTGGAGGCAGATGGCCTTCAAAGGCCTTTCTCATCAGGAGCTCATGTTTTTAGGGGCTGAAGGAGGCTGATGGTGCAATTCCAGCCAATCTGCCACTTTTTCTTGCCTCAAAAGAAATATTAGATAGGGTGGCCAGGCCAGTGTCTGCATGGGATGCTGGGGAGAACCCCAGACCCAGTGGTCACCATGGGTAACCTTCAGCTTGGTGCACCCCACCATAAGTTACTGCCTCCTCTTGTGAACCCACAGATGGTGAAGAAATAGCATTTCTACTCGCTTGCAAGTAGATAATCTCATCTGCAGGAAACCTTTTGTAGACTTCTTATCCACAAAGATCCTTTGAGATGAGCAGCACAGAAATCTGCACACAAAATTTATCCCCATTGACACTGCAGATTCAGTGACACTCAAGTGTTTCATAAAGTTTTGTCATCAAAATATATAAAGAAATTAGGGGGAATTAAAGAAAAAAAAAACCCAGAATGGTCAGTGGCGGTGAATTCTGACTCTTTGGTTTGAAATGACTTTTTCATTTCAAAATTCCCACATAGTTTATTTTTGCAAAGCAAGGGTTTAGAAAAAAAACCTCAGGGGTGCAACATTTCTGATCCATTTAAAATTTTTCCTTCACCTTTTCAAGCAACTGAAGTAAATATACTCAAAATAGGCTTTAGTTCTCCTTCTGAAATGTGGAAAATGCCAAAGAACCAAAATAAGGAAAATCCCCCTTTTCCACCCTTCTGGGTGATTTTATATTTTTTTTTTTTAAATTTTTTTAAATTTTTTTTAGCATCCCAACTCATCCTGTACAGCAGGGCTTTCACCAGCCCTGCAAATCTGATACATCGCTGAGAAAGGCAATGGCTGGGATCCTTCCCCCTTCCCCTCCCAACGTGGCTGCTTGACCCTGGTCTTTATCACTTGTAGAATAAATTTTGTTGCCAGACAGGGGAATAAATTAAAAAAAAAAAAGTCCTTTTGACCAAAAGGGCCAAGGAATGTAACATCAAAACTAAATAAGGACGGCTTGTTGGTGTCCAGCAGGCGCTGCAGGTGGAAAATGGGGAACATCTCCCCCAGAAGAGCCATCTCATGGTGGTGGCCATGCCCTGGACTAAGGCAAATGACATTTTTGGGAGTGTTAAAGAGAGCAGCAGTCCTGGCCTGGTCATCCCCAGTGGAGCTGTGGGTGGTGGGTGGCTGGATGGGGCAGCGAGTGTCCCATGGCCCCAAAGCCAAGTGCATCGTGGAGTCTAAAGTGCCGGTGGCCATGGGGCGAAGCACCTGCCCACCCACCCACTCACCCCGGGGATGGCCCTGTGCCCCAAGCCATGGTGATGAGGGGACAAGGAGCTTCTTGGGAGCCAGACATGGAGAAAGGGCAGGCAGTGGCCTCCAGGGAGCCAGTTGCCCTCTTGGGAGGGAGTGGGTGCGTGGTGGGACTGTGCACGGGTTTAGTTGCTCGTCTCTGAGATGGGGGCCATGTGGCCGAGCCCCGCCAAGCTGCTGAAGCCTGTGCTCCATGGATCAGGAAGGGGGAAGAAGGGTTGGGCAGCGAGGTTTTCATTATGGCCCAGGGCGAAGGCGAAGATGCCCGCGTTCCTCTCCATGTCCAGCTGTGCTCGCCTCAAGAGCTTCATCTGGGTTTCTTCAAACTGGCTCTCCAGCTCCTGCAGGCTGAAGGAGGTCTTGGCCCCGCTCAGAAAGTGCTTGGGGCTGGGGCCAGGAAGGCACATGGCCGCGCCGCTGAGGTGGCCACTCATCTCCTCCAACGTCGGTGGCATCATGAAGCTCTTCTCCACTGGTGGGCCACCGGGAGCGAAGAGCAAGCCGGCCGCCCTCCACGCCGCTGGTTTGCGCCCTCGCCGAGGCCGCGCGATCCGGCAGCTCTGGCGTTTGATGTGGCGATGGAGGTGGTCAGAGCGGGTGAAGCTCTTGTAGCAGAACTCGCACTGGTAGGGCCGGATGCCCGTGTGGATGCGCATGTGGTTCTTCAGGTCGTAGTTGTGCACGAATTTGGCGTTGCAGTGGATGCACAGGTATGGCCTCTCCCCCGTGTGCTTCCGCATGTGGATTTTGAGCTTGTCCTGCCTGGAAAAGAAAAGGTGCTTGGTCAGGTGGTGCGGGCCAGAAGGGATGCAGCTTGGATCAGGAGAGGGAAAGGCCATGGGAAAGTAGAGAGCTCATCCTTGGGTTTTCAGACACAGCACTGCCCCAAGGTATAAGATGCTCTCGTAGGGTTCAATCCAACTCCTCCTGCCCCAGGTGACAGCACCTAAACATCACACAAACCCAGCCCTCCATGTCAGGAGTATGCGGCCCATCCCAAATAGTCCAGAACAGCCTAGAGGGAAAAAAAATCCTCTGGAATAAAGCCAAGGTGCGTACAGGAATATCTAAACAAATGCAGCTGCATTCCTGCTGCAAATAAGGAAATTAGTTGAGCTTATGGGGTAATGCTGCTTAAACAAAGTCCCTCTTCGAGCTGATTTTCCCTTCCTTTTATCCTTGCACTGACCACTGGGTGTCTCAGGAGCTTTTGTTTGAAGCAGGAGCGTGGCACAGGGTGAGGCAAGCTGAGGTGCAGCCGGCGCCCAGGCGCTCTGCACCCACTGTCCTTCCCAGCCATCTTCTCCGAGGAGACACACACAGCCAGCCTCACACACAATTTGGTGAAGGTTTTTAAACACAGCCATGGGACAGCATAATACCCATCCCAACAGCACTTATTTACAAATATAGTTGGGATTTTTTTTTGAGAGGAACATCTAAAATCTGCAAGAATATTTTCCCAAGCTGGCAATCACCATATTTTTTAAATTTCTTTTTTAATAAATAAATGTTTCCTTCTGTAGTCCACAAAAATCAAAGGCACACGATTATAACAAGTGAAGCTGATTGTAGCTGAACTGAGCTGAGCATGCTGCCTAGGTGGCACCAGCGGAGTTCAAGTAAGGAACAAGCAAAGTGGGAGAATTCATGTTGTTTTCTTAAATTCTTTCAGTACCATCCCTCCAAGACGCTAGTACAGTGGCTAAGAATATGTAGAGTATAGAGAGTCATGTCATTATTATAGATAAAGTATGTGAGAATGCATAAAAAAGGCAAAAACCAACTCAAAAATCTATTTATCCTGGCAGGTCAAGCCCTCAAAAACTGCTTGGTGCCACCTTTGCCCTGATTTCTGCCTCCCTGCCTGTGTACACCTTGAAATGGATTTTGGTAACATGACTGTCAGTATGGTGGTGTTGGACATGCCAGAAGGAGTGGGATGGGCATCCCTGCAAACCAATCCATCGGGATCGAGGATGCAGAGAAGAATCCTTAGCAGCAGAGTCACTTCTTCACCAGATGATGCTTTATTGCCTTTGGGAAACCCATCCCAGCCTGGTTTTGCATCTGCAGTGGCAGTGCAGGCAGTGGAGATATTCCTCTCATGAGGTTTACAACTCATACAGATGTTTAGGGAGACAGAGAAAAAGCATCTCTCAATCCCCAGATCGTAGATTGATAGATTGGCTTAGGTTGGAAGGGACCATAAAGATCAAGATTATCCCGTATCCCAACTTCCCCCACTGAAAGTTCCAAAGATGCTGTTATCCCAAGATTTTAACAAGGGCACACTTCCCTGAAAGAGCTGGAATGGGTTCTCAGCAGCAGACAAAGCAGTGTGGAAAAATTCAGCCCAAATGGATAATGTGTGGTGAAGTCGTAAGCAGGGGCTCGTAATGCAAAGTGTTGGGAAATGTTAATAAAAAGCAGAGCTACCAGCCCCACCTATAATATAATTTAAACCTATATATGTAATGTTTAACCGAGTAGGATCACTTTTCCCAATAAACATGCAGCGTGCCAGGACTGTGTAATGTAAATACAGGCAAAGCTTTTTTCAGGCTATTACCCATCTCCGGCAGCAGACAGAGAGAAACTCAATCCTCCCTGCCCTGGCAGCATGTCCGTGGGATGGAAGGGAGGTTTTATGGATCCACCTGGAGAAGCTTAGAGGCTGGAGGAGGTGAGATGCTCCGGCTGCAGTGAAGCACCCCGGGGAGGATACAGCACGGGAAACACGGGCTTTGTGGGATGAGAGTGTGGCTCGCAGACTCTCTGAAGGAGAACCACACTCTCTGTGTGTGAATAACCTTAATGCAATTGTGTTAGGAGAGCTCTGTGAGCTGTCACAACACAAATAATAGGAACAAATAATGTTAACCTTTCTGGCTGGAACACTTTCTCCTTGAGCACTTCAGGGCTGTCTTGGTGGAAAAGCTGAAATATTTGCAGTTTTCTCCAGCATTTTAGCAGGGCAAACCAGCTGACTAGAAGCTGAGCAGCCTTTGTTTAAGGAAAAAATTAATGAGCTCTTAAATGAAGTCTTGCTTCCTGTGATCAGATGTCCCTTGGAGGCAGGAGTGGCAGATCCAGGTGCATGTGGGGTCCTTGCTGTGGGATGCAAGATCCCATTGATGCAAAGGGAAAGGGATCAGATGGGAAGGCTAGGGGACTCCCCACTTAGGAAAAATATTTTCTGTATTTACCCCAGTAAATTTGCTCCTCCACAGTTCCTCAAGCACATAAATAATGCAAAGGACTGATTTATTCAGAAATCCCATTTGGGAACCTCTGCTTCCCTGCACCCTCACTCCCAGGGGACCCCAAGGGGGACCATCTGGGCTTGCATCTCACTGGTGAAGGCACTGCTCACTGCTATTGATGTGAATCCGATACTTTCAGGAAGCATGAAATTCCCCCTGAGAGCAAAATCTTTGATGCAAGTTGTGGCATTCAGGACAACCTGGCAAAAATCTCTTTCTACATCAATCACTCCACTTTGCTTAAACACATTTCCCCCTAAAGGAGAGATCTCACATTAGAGTAACGCTGCAAATCGCTAAAATAACCCCAAACAAAACCAAACAGCTGTGTGCTATCCAAAATACTTCCAAATACATTTAAAAATAAACCAATGTTTTGAAATTCCATTGTGCTCAGGGGGTTAAAGAAGGAAAAAAACCCTCCAGCCTTCAGCTCTGTGCAGTGTGACCCAAACGAACGGCTTCATTTCTGTGAATGATGATGGGAGGTTGCACAGTTGTATTAGTCCCAATTTTCTTTGGTTGCCCAGAGAAGTGAGGGCTGCCCCATCCCTGAAGGTGTTCCAGGGCAGGTTGGATGGGGCTTTGAGCACCCTGATCCAGTGGGAGGTTGGAACTGGATGATCTTTAAGGTCCCTTCCAACTCAAACCATTCTGTGATTCTGTGATTCTATGATTCTATGTTATTTTCTTGGGTTAAATTCCTCCTACCTGTATGCTTTGTATTTAGAAGCTGTTGGGCATATGGGTGGATGTAGAAGTGGTTGAGTTTAATCCTGCACTAGTAATGGGCCACGCTACAATATCTGTGCATGGAGCTTTTAACCTCCAAGATACTGATTTAACCTGACTGGATTAGATGTCAGATTACCTGAATTCCCACCAGAGCCCTCCCAGTAACTTTTGCAGCGACTGTGAGTCAGTACCAACATCTCTCCGAGCCTCAGTTTCACCAAATGAAGCCAACGATGCTGCCTTTGCTTGTAAAAGACTTTGGGAGCCCTTTGGGAGGGTTCAGCTCTGATATTCAAATTACAGGAAAAGTGTCGTTGATGGGTCAAGACAAACTATTTCCTTGTCAGCATTTAGCACCTGCAGCATCACACCCAGAAGAGCTATGGGGACCACAGGATGCGGCTGGCCAGGTGGTCCCTCCAGCCTGGGATGCAGCCACACTCACCAGGCTGAACTCTTCCTGCTCCTCCCAGCAGAGCCTGCCTGTCCCGAGGTGATGATCCAGAGCCAGCCTGAGGATGCAGCACCAGCAGGAGCTGGATCCAATTTCCTGCATGCAGGAATTAGCACCAGGCAGTGGCCTTTCCCCTGCAAATACCAGGGTGAGATGGCTCAGTTCACTTACGCCCACCCGAGGCATGATGCTTCCCGCATTATAACACGGTGTCTGCTGTATTAATGGAGAGGAGCATGGAAATTTATTTTCAGGTCAAATCCTCATCATCTGCATAACTTCCACTTGAATATTATCACAGGGATGAGAGAAGAAAAGACAGGCTGAATGTGGGAGCACCCCAGGTGTCCGGCCATTGTCAGGAGCCCGCCTTTGCCTACTGTGCGTATTATTTCCCTCTGGTTTCCTCACCCCAGCCTAACAGGGCTCTCTCTCACACACAGACAGGAGCTGAAATACCATGCTCTTGTCAGAAAGCTTTATTATTATGGTAAAGATTATATTCATTAGATATTAATTATACCCAGCAAGAGCAGGTCCAGGAATCTATTTGTCTCTGCTCACCGATTAAATTTGCCCAGCTTTTCAGAGAAGGGCTGCAAGCTGTAGCATTATATTTGCATCATCTGCTCCAATTTATTACCATCGAGGGCTTGGCCGGGGTGCAGAGAGTTCCAAAGACTGGAAATATATGAATACTGGTACCAGGGGTGGATCTGGTTGGTCACACCTGCCTTGGAGCAGCCCGTGTTGGGGCAGGTCTCACCTAACTTGAGATACCTAAAGGTCAGGTGCCCTAATCGAAGCACTGCAGGTTGTCTTTGTGGTCAGGGGTGACCTCTGCTCATCCCTTTTCCTCATCTGCCTCTCTGAGAGAGCTCATCTCTTTCCACTGAGCACGGAGGGAGTCAAGGTGCCAGGTTCTTGGGTGGCCAGCATTTGGGGTGATAAATCATAGAGTCATAGAATCATTTAGGTTGTTAAAGGCCTTCAAGTTCAAGTCCAAACATTAACCTAACACTAAACCATGTCCCTAAGTACCACATCTACACACCTTTCAAATCCCTCCAGGGACGGTGACTCCACCATTTCCCAGGGCAGGCTCTTCCAGTGCATGACAACCCTTTCTGTGAAGAGATTTTTGTAATATCCAATCTAAAACTCCCTTGGCACAACTTGAATCCATTTCTTCTCATCCTGTCACTTGTTACCCTGGAAAAGAGACTGGCCCCCATCTCGCTTCCAACGTATAATGCTTAGGACCAGCCTCAGAAAGCCCAGACACTGTCATGTCTAAACATGTGCAACTTGGTTGTGGTCTACACTGATGCCAAAATGTGCAAACCCAAACTAATTACATCCCACAGCTAAACGGCCCTCCTAACTCAACGCATCTCCTGGCATGTTAGAGATGAAGCCTCCTTGGCTGTTTGACCATCTGTTTTCCAGCTCACTCTGGTCCAACTGTGGTGAACTATGGTGGGGTCGAAAATATCCTGTTATTTATTTAAGCTTTTCTCCAACAAGTGGATGGATCCAGTGAGCTGTGGATGTGGTCCACAACCCACCAAAATCAATAGGTTTGTTTTCTTCCTCCACCCTGTCTTCCTCCCCTTTTTATTTTTCTGAAGGGACAGAGATCATACTTTGCTTTCTTTGCTAAATTTTTTTGGTGAAAAGCTTAGGAATCATCTATGGGTCATGATGTGGCTCCTTCAAACACCACCCCCCACCCACGGCCACGCATGGCACAGGTAACCAACGCACACCTGGTAAAGCGGACTTCACAGATATTGCACATATACGGCTTCTCTCCCGTGTGGGTTCTCATGTGCCTGGGCAGCTTGCCGGCCCCCATGATGACTTTGTTACAGATGGGACATTGCTGGGATGCTTTGGGCTTTATCTTCCTCTCTTCCTCCAGGGGCCATGGGGGAAAAACTCCTCCAAACTGGGTAGCGCTTAGGAAATTGAGATAAGCGCTATAGTCAGTCTCTGCCTTAATGTGTCCTAAGGGTCCTGCTGGGGTGTTGGTAAACATGTCCTTGAAGAAGTCATTAGGGAAAGGAGGCAGAGGCAGGTCTTCCTTCTCCTCCTCTTCTTTGATCTTCCTCTTTTTGATCACCAGATCCAAGGGGCCATTGTCTACTTGTGGCTCCTCAAGCTGGGAGAAGGAGCTAAAATCGCCGTTCCATAGATGAGGGAAGAAGGGAGGGGAAAAAGGAGAGAGAGCTGGCCTCTTTTCTGGAATGTTCTCCTTAGGGTACAAGTTTTCCCTTAGCAAGGACTCGATGGAGAAATCTCGTATCACACCCAAGTGACCAGAGGAGTTATTGGCTGGGTAGTGATTTGGGAAGTCTTTAGGTGCTTCTGTATATGCTTCTTCAGTAAGATCAGACTTAGAAGGGCTTTGGTGACAGCTTTCTTCTTGGACTTCAGTTAGGTTCTCCTGATTGACAAAATCTTCCACTTCCTCCTCCTCTTCCTCCTCATCTTCATCTTCATCTTCATCATCATCTTCGTCCTCTTTCTCATCTTCCTCTTCCGCCTCTCTGTCAGGCTCCATGATTTCAAGGCATACATTGATGATGCACTGGATCTCCAGCATCTTCGCAGCACTGAGAATGTGCTTGACATTTGAGGTGGTGATGGTGAGGGTTGAGGTGTAGGCAAACTCGAGGATGGCAGAAAGTGCTTCAGGCTTGACAAAGTCAATCTCGTAAACACAGGGCTGGTCTGTTAAAGTGCCAGTAGTGAAGAGTTTTTTGAAGTACTTGCTGCAGGCAGCAAGGACAGACCGATGGGTCCGGTACTCCTGGTCCTGTACAATGAGGATGACATCACAGAGGAGACCGTCGTGCCGCTGCTCATTTAAACCACATAAGACTTCACTGCTGTGGTTCGGGAATGGGATCCCGATAAGATCTTCAATGCCATTGGCCATATTCTCATTTAGTGCCCTAGGACAAAACACAGATAGTAGACCATCAGCAGGGGGTTCCAATTAGTAGCACCAGAATGACCCTGCCTTCTCTCAGTGTCCTCCTCTCCCCTGCCCCACATGCACCTTTGCAATCACCTCCTGCTTGCATTGCCCAAGTGCTTCTCCACATCACGTTCAACTCCTTCCAGATCCTCTGGTGATTTAACCTTTCCTCCCCTCCACATCTCTTCGTGTCTTTCTTTGTCTCTGTCCTTTTCTTGGGGCCCACCCTATCCACTTTTTCATAACCACCACAAGCTCCCTCTTCTCTTTCACATGCCTCCCCCAGGAACCTTGTGCAATGACTCCCTCCCCATCATGCTTCTTCCACATCCTCCCAGAGCCAACATCTTTCCAGGCACATGTTGGATTTGCCCTGCCAGGAGCTATGTGGGGAAAGGCTAGTGCTGTATTGCTTCACACTGACAAGTGTCAGCACCCACAGTGCTTAAACAAGACAAGCCAGGGAGTGCTCATCTCATCTACGCAATTGGTTTTGGGACTGGTACAACTGGACGTCCCAAATAGGAGGGATCGCTGGTCGTGGCTGTTTGCTGCAGTGGAAAAGCAGTCCTTTTAGACCAAGAGGTCTCCAGTTCTTGTATCCTCCTGCTGCCTTATGCCTGGAAGCTATCCCACATCACCTCAGCACATGGACAACCCACACAGGGGTGTCTTCTCAAGGGATCTGGTAAAGGAGGAGGCAAGTGAGGAGTTGTGAGTCACAGTGTACTTAAATGCTCAGAGAGACAACCAAGCAGCAAGGGACTGGCCAGAGGCAGATGGCTGTCTCTTGTCTTCATCCATGAGCTGAGCTTGCTCAATTCCTAATCCTGTTTGAACTTGTTAGAATGCTATCAAATGCCCTGTGCATCTGGCAGACACCTTCCCCTGCCAGAGCAGCTCCACTTTCAAAGGGAAATTCGGAAGCAAAAAGCCCACACCCAAAAGGAAAACCCTTTTTTTTTTCCCTTTTTTTATCTGTAAGATGTTTCCTTTCACATGACTCCAGCAGCCCTTCCACATGAGAAATCCCAGGAAAGAAGAACGACTTCCTCCAGCAGTCAACAAATACATTGATTCCATCACACACAGAATACATCAAACCACCAGAATAACTTTGAATACACTAACCCTTTGTAAGCCCCCAGGACGCAGAGCATGCGTCCACGCAGTGTCACCTCTACGAGCCCCAGCTCCTGGCTCCACTGCAGGTAGACACTCAGTTCACAGCCCAGCAGCTGATCTCCAACAGAGTCCAGGGCACACAAAAGAAAAACTGGAGCCCCACTCCGGCCCCTTTCGAAAGGTTGAGACCACCAGACAGCTTTCCAGTCCCACCCTCTGCCATCTCTGCTGGGATCCACCACCACGTCCTGGTGTCCTTCCCAGTTTGATTTCTGGCTGCACTGATGCCAAACTTCCTTCCCACCAGCTGTGGGGACCTGGTCTGCTGCATTGTGTGGGACTGGCTCCCACCCTACCACCTACCTCCCACCCCTGGGGATGGAAAGAGCCTGATCTGATGGAAGCAGTCCCAGGGAATCCTTACTTCACCTTGGTCGGCAAACATTAGAGGAGGCTGAGGAGCCACAGAGGGAGCTAGACTCTGCAGCAAACATTCCCGTGGGAAGAGTAATGCCACCTTCCTTCTCCTCCCCTTGCAGGGTCAATCTCTAGTCGAGACCTTGCAGACAGCTCCCCCACACCTAATTAGCGCTGCCGAACACCCCGTGCCTGTGTGGGAGCAGGGAAGCGAAGGCCTTGGGAAGATGGTGCAACCCAACCAGAGCACACCCCAGGAAGGGTGGGAGCCACAGCGGAGCAGGGGACACAATGTCCCTAAGCTAGTGAAGCCTCGCAGGGAGCTGGGGGGCAGCCCCTGCCACGGGAAACCCTCTACAGGCACCTCCCCATGTCCAGAGGTGGGGAGAGGAACCAGGAATTACACCTCTCTGAGCCCTGCCATCAGCCCCAGCCACCAGCGTCTTCAGCCGAGGGGCGATGCTCCAGCCCTGAATCCCCCGGTGTGCTCATTAGCTCCACGCTAATTATGTCTGTTGTCTGAAACAAATTGATTCATTACAGTGTGCTGTGCTTAACCATGTTAACTAGCTACGGCTCCTCTACCAACCTGACCAGCTCCGTATCAAATCTTCCTTGAAAATCACTGACAAATAAAGTAAATCCAATGTGTTCTCCAAGTGAAGTGTAAGATAATAAATAACCCCTGAGCTGGGGAGGAAAAGACAACTTTTTAGGACTTTACTTCCTCAATAATAAGCATGAGCAATTAAATTCCTATTGCTGTATTTAACTTCTACTCATTTATTTTTGTTAGGAAGGAGCGTTTGTGTTAGAGGAGTTCCTTGCATGAAGGAACATGTCTTCCTATAAAACTATTTTGATCTCTTATTGTCAGATCACCCTAAGTGCAAAAGATCAGAAAAGCAGAATATCAGACTCCCCTGACGATTCTTTTTATAGAGGTTTTTTTCCAAACATTCAACTCCATTCTCCTTAATTTTTGCATTATTCACTCAGCAGTCAGAAAAAAAATGGAATTAGGAGATTAGGGGGTATGTGATTATAAACTAAAATGATGTACAGATCCTTTGGTAGAAATGGAATCCTTTTCCTTTCTTTTCCCCTCCTGGTTCTCTCAAGATGGGGTTCTATTAACTGAAGCACTTAGGCAAGCCGATAACTTTACAGGATCCTGGCAAAATTGAAGGTGATTCATGTCACTTAAATGGGGAGGGGGGTAGGAAGAAGAGAATCAGCCCTTTCATTTGCATACATTTGCATTTTTTAAACTCTGCAGGGCGGTTTGACAGCTCCAGAGCTCAGCAAGCCTGAGAAATGACCTTATGGTTCCCATGCCCCCGGGGAGGTTGATGGCCACGGGCTGGAAGTGTGCTGAGGCTGACGTTTTCCTTCCTCTCCCTCCCTCCTCTCCCTCCTCCTGCACTCCCCTCTTCCCCTCCCCAAGCCAAGGGTGGGGTCCTCAGGAATAGGAGGCCTAAAAATAGCATCTGATGGTGACAAATGTCACCAGTGCATGCACACACACACACACACACACATGCAAATGCTGAACGGACTATGTGGAGTTAAAACAGAAAAGTCCCATTTTATAACAGAAAATTACAGCATTGTTAAAATAAACTGGGGTGGGGGATGGGGGGGAAAGGGTGGAGGGCACCTAAAATAAACGTATTCCACAGATGACATCTCAAAACACTGCATTTATGGGCATGCTTAAGACTCATTCACTACTTTCCTGCCATGAAAACCCCATTTATACAATAATGATCTTGGGAGATGCTACAGGACTGCTTCCCCCCTCTCTGGCTGAAGCTCTGCCAGCATATTCAGGCACCTGCAACAGGACAAAGAGGAGACTGGGTGGGGCGGGACACACACACACCCCCCTTTGCCTCTTTTGGGTGAAAATCCTTCCTTTTTTGGGAGCTGGATGCAGATTCACCATCTCAGAGCAGTGATTGTCACAACAGCACAATGGAGGCGTGAAGGCAGATGTAGGCAGATGCATGCAGGAGTCTCACCTGTGATGCCAAGGTCCAACCTCACTGCCTGAATGTGGAGGACACAGCCCAGACACAAGCCAGGGACCAGCAATATTATAAACCACCTGCAATATGCACTCCCTGGATGACCCAAAGCTCATCCAGGGCACTCTGCTGCTCAAAGCTTCTTCTATTTTTCATTTTTATTTCTTGGTTGCTTTATTCTCATGTCTGCTTTTAACATCAAGCCGTCTTCAATATAATACAGCCACTGGAAACCAATAATATATCAGCATAAAACTGAAATACCAGAGAGGGAGATGAAATTCTCATTTAGCTTTTGTGATAAGTAAAAAAATAGAAGTATACGCAATAGATTATAGAGATGTATCTATAGAAAATACATAAAGTAAAATAATATTGCCTATATTCATTTGTATCAGTGGAAATGGAGGACTGCCACAGTGCAGAGGAGCTCTGGGAAAGATGTTCCAGCCCTGAGGTAGGACAAGATCCTGCCCCTGGGTCTCAGAATTGCTCAAAGCCAGGCACATGTGACCTGTGAGGGCTCCTCATCAGCAGTTCCCTCTCTCATCTCCTTCCTCATCTCTGGTGACAATGCCCTGCAAAGCCAGGCCCTTGGAGGAGATTACTGGTTCAAGACTATGGCAGGGCTGGGGATGTCCCCTTCCCATCTGCTCCATCCATGGGGACAACACTTCACTACCTGAGCCTTAGCTGTGATATGGCAATTTTGGCCTATAATTGTGTGCTGGCATGAAGCATCATTACTATAACATGCAGCTTTCAAATATTTTAATATGTCTATATACGTATATTTTATATTCACATAGAAAATCTTGACACATATAATCTTAAAATGTACATTGCTTGGCCTTCTCTTTGCTATGAATTTCCTCATGGGAAGGAGTTGGATCCTGGCTGCATCTCTTCTTGGTGTGCAAAGCACTGGGCCCTTCCCAGGAATGCCACCTCGAAGACATGGGAGTGCCCCACAGAAAGCTGGGAAGTGCAAAGTGGCTGCCCCCCATATTGTGCTCATTCTGCATTCAGTGTGACAAAGGAGGGAACCTGAGGCTCTGGCTGATCTCTGCCTGCTGGTGTCAAAAATTACATTTTTCTGGAAAAAAAAATGGTGTCTCAAATTCTTCCTTCCCTCAGCCTCTGCATAAAGCAGGGTTTGGGGTGCAAGCCCAGGAACAAGGCTTGGGGTTTAGCATCCCCTCATGGCTGGGTTCTGACACCCTGACACAGCATCCCTCATGGTCAGACCCTTTAGGCACAAAACCATAGCAGGGATGCAAACTCTACACCTGATTCGTGAAGCCATTCAGCAAAGCTTTCCAGAGGTGGCTGCATTTGGGGCACTGAACATCTCTGGCCATGCCAGCCTGCTGCCTGAGGCAGAAGAGGGAATTACAGAATGGTTTGGGTTGGAAGTGATGTTTAAAGGTCCCATTTAATCCAGTCTCCTGCAGTGGGCAGGGACATCTTCAACTCAATCAGGTTGCTCAGAGCCCTCTCCAACCTGACCTTGAATGTTTCCAGGGATGGGGCATCCACCACCTCTCTGGGCAACCTGTGCCAGTGCCTCATCACCCTCAGCGTAAAAAATTCCTTCCATCTAGTCTGAATCACCCCTCTTTTAGTTTAAAACTGTTACCCCTTGTTCTATTGCTACATGTCCTGCTAAAAAGTCTGCCCCCATCTTTCTTATCAGCCCCATTTAAATACTGAAAAGCCAGTATTGAATGAGGTTTCAATGTCTTTCCCCTTCCTGATATATTTTCTGCCACCAGCTCCTTCCAAGCCCTGCCTGGGACACTCAGTATCCCAAGGGACAGATGCTTTGGTTCTGCTGCTTTGCTCCCTGCTCCTCTTTGCCGATCCCTGCTCCAGGCTGCGGGAGTGGAGGCGGCACCTAGGGTGGGCTGGCTGTTCTTCCTCTGCATCCCCACAGTCCTGTGAATATAGACCTGCCTGCTACATCCATCAGCCCATAAATATATGTTGTATTTGGGGTTTTTTCCAGGCTTATTTGTGCCTCGTCGTAATGAGGCAATTAAGATGTGCATGTGAGATTACTCTAATCTGTCAAAATATTACAGCTGCTTTCTGTGGGATATGCTGACCAGTAATGGATAGCTCCTGCTCCTTTGCTGTGTTGATATCTTAGGGGTATAGCTCCGTGACCTTGACTAAGTTCTTTGTGCAAAGTGTCCCTGAGCAAAGCCACCCACGTTTGACACCCCACCTGAAACAGTCCAACCCCACCGTTGTCTTGGCCAAGGGCTTGACTCCAATTTGGAAGATGCCTCTTCTTTCACACGTCCCTGAAAACCCATTTGAGAATCAAGCAGAGAGGTGGAGGGTTTTTTCTTTTTTTTTTTAAAGAAACCCAGGTGTAAACCCCCAAAAAGGCAAATATTTGCTTAAACACAGCTCCCCTCTGAACATCTTGTCTCCAGAAGAACATGTTATTAAACCACCCACCACTAGTACCTAGTGTTTCTCCCCTCTGGCAGGAAGGTGGGGCAGCGAGTGCTCCTTGTCTTTCAATCACTTCCCTCTGAGATGCCTGAAACGTTGAGGAAAAGGTGGTGACACAAAGCACTGCCTCCCTAGCAAGGAAATCATATTTTTCTTTAAAGGAGTTGAGCCACTTTGCAGACCCAAAGATGATGCTATGGGAGGAAACCAACTCACTAGCAACTACACCAGGGTTTTAATGCTGGGATGGGGACCCACCCCAGCCTCTAACAACTGCTCAGCCTTTCTCTTAGGACCAATCTTGCTTAGGGAAAACAGGATTGTGGTGAAAAAGGTGAGTAGTTTTGCTTTTTAAGTGACCTGTAACAAGTTCATCCCCCCAAGACTGAGGATCCCTCCTCAAAAAAAAATAATGGACTTTGCTTAGATCTGGACAAAGCAGACAAGGACAGAGATGCCTTGGCGAGGAAGGACGCAAAGAGGATCACACTGGCCATGAAGATGTTTGTTTGCAGTGTGGATGGGGAGAAACTCCCACAGGTGGCTGCAGAGGTGGCACCAACCCAGGTGGCTGCTGGCAAGGGAGCAGCTCCGTAAATGGAGCAGGTCTGTATGATTTAAGAGGATGCTCCATAGGACACCAGTGCCAAGGCTGCCTACAGTGGCCAGGCAGAGCTGCAGCAACATTGACGTAGATAAAGACCTCCCACTGATGCTGGGAGGAGAGGGATGGCCAAGAAGCCCCAGGGGGACAGCCCAACCCTTTCTGTGAAGCCTCCACAGAGCCAAGGATGCGTGAGACGGCTCCTACCTGAAGGCTCCCCGGAAGTCGAGCATGGTTTGATCACATAATTAAAGTGGTTACACTTCAGGGACTGAGATCACACGAGTGACCTTCAGCCTGGTATTTCTCCATTGCCTATTTGACTTTTCAATATTAATACTAAACTCCAAACAAAATCCTTGGGCATACAAAGATTCATCCTTGTCAACATCTGGCTGGCAAGCTGAGCCCAAGTGAACCATGTATATTTACAGATACTATATAAACCTGTCTTTTTGGGGGGGGTTGGCACTATTAGTTTGCCTTAAGAGGGTCATCAGAAAGCCATCGTCACCTTAAGTCCCATCAGGGAATCCAAAATAAAAAGTGTTGGAGAACAACCTGCAGTGTCCAGCAACAACAAATAGTTTAGTAATGGACAGGTACAGTTGGACTCAATGATCTCAAGGTCTTTTCCAACCAAATCAATCTATGATTCTATGATTCTGACAGCTGCTCTTCCCAGTTTCCAAAACTAGTACAGAGTTTTAGCTGGCCATGGAGGCATGGCAGCACTGAAGATCTGCTGTATTTCTCTGGTCCAGCATCACTTGGGAAGTACCACAAGGACTATTTCCTTAAGAAGATAAATAGTGATTACAGCTGCCACCTGTTCACTCACCAAGGTGTGGAGCCACAAGTGTCTCCTGTGCCCTTTGTGAATCCATCCTTGGGAATTTTTAAAGGCTATTAAAGGCAAATATTATACATCTCTCAACAAATCTATCCTTGCAGGTCCATTCCTGCTATCAAGAGCCTCTGCCAGGCGCCTTACACTTCCAAAACTTTGTTTATGTACAGAGACAATCTGGTGAAACAGCAAAATAAAAAAAAAACCTCTTCAAGTAAGCTGAACTGCTGGTGACTACTGGTTAGAATGTAAAATTGCCACAGCTCGATGACCACTAGGACTCAGCCCCAACCCATGCAAAATTTAAGTTAAGGTCATTTTTTTTCCTGGCCTCAGGTCCTCCATGGGCTTGTTGGTCAAGTTGGCCACTCCATTGGCATGTTATGATGAACAGGTTGAGGTCCTCTCCTCTCTCCCTTGTTACTCACCATGGCAGGCACCAGGTATCCAAAAAGCCCCAGCATCCCCCAGATCTACCTGGCCTGACCTAAACATCATTTTGCAATGAGCTCCCAGACTCTGGTGTGACATTTGGTGGATCAAAACCCAGCCTCCGGGTGAGCCTGTATGGACCTGCCACCCAGCAGCATTGCAGATTAACACTAGGAAAATGCCATCACACCACCAGGACCAAGCTCCATGACTCTCCATGACTCTCCTGTTTCCATGAAACCACTTCTTGGGCCCCAGATAAATGCAAACAGGAGCTCTGGCAGGGCCAGCGCAGAGTTCAATGCATCCTAAAACTGCAAGGCTACATTTTAATTTGATTTCTTCTGCCTGGCTTCTTTAAATTACCCAGGACAATTCCCCAATTTCAGGGAGTGTATAACTCTCCAAAATCATGAGTTCCAGGTCACTTTTGGGTGGCAGCTTGATTAAGTCTGTTCACTGCATGACAAGTCCCATTTAATGTGCTGAGCAGATTTTGGCAAAGGGACATCCCAGTGATGTCAAACAAACACAAACAATTACTGGGGCTACATTGAAGGCACAGCCCGGCTCCAGGTGGTGCTTTGAGGGCTACATTTATACAAAAATCAGGGGCAAATCAATTAACCACAGTGCCTAGACAGGTACCATGGGAGAGGACTTTACAGAGTGTTCACATCTAACCACAGTGTTTCCTCATAGCCTTGTCCTTGCTTCCAAGCAGCTCCTGAAGGTCTGGAGCTCAAGAGGATGGTGCTCTGGGCATCAGGTCCCTTCTGCTCCTCTCTGCTGTGGTTTCTGAAATCCTGGAGGTGCTCAATATCCAATTAGTTACACGTTTTTTCCTGAAATCCCTCCGAGGTCCCTCTCTGCATGTCTCTCCGTTAACCCTGATGCTCTCTGGCCACGGTACAGTGTTTAGGGACTTTTAAATGTGATGTCACTGGAACAGGAAATGATTATGGATTAATATCTCCCCTCCCTGAGTGTCTATATGCACATTATACGTGTGTGTTTGTGGGTGTGTAGAAATCCCATAGGAGAGATAATATGTCAAGAGAAACAGAAGAGCTTCCAGTCATCCCATGCAACCACCCTACTCTTGTAGAAACTCACTCATACTTCAAGTGATATATCCCCCTCCCATGCCACGTTCTGAAAAAAACTCAACAAAGCCAAAATCCAAAAAAAAAGAGGGGAAAAAAGAGAGAGAGAGGAAAAGCCCACCAGAGACACACCCCAGCTGGAGCTGGTCTGGCTAAACATCAGGTTGCTGGTCACTCCAGCACCTCTGACATGACCAGAATGATGGTCCACGAGGTACATGACATTGCTGGTGGCCGTTTCAGCCCATGTGTTGGCAGCTGCTTTCCCTCCACGCCACCTTCCCCCTTGTGCAAGGTGCCCAGCCCCTGCCATAGGGGGCTATATAGGATATATATAGGTATATATAGGTTACAACCCTATGGGTGCACAACATTACAGCCCTGTGATCCCAGCAGTGGCAGATACTTCCTTCCAGCACAGCCTCTAAAATAGCAAAAGAACCCCCATTTCCTCCCATTCTGAGCTCTCCTGGGAGAACAGGCAGGCCCCTCCACTCCCTCTCGCTCTGCTTTTCTCCGGAGCCAGAAAAAGGAAAAGAAATTTTAAAAAGGCTCCGTTTGAATGTCGCGCACACACTGGGTGGGTTTTCTTCCTGACAAGGGGAAAAAAAAAAAAGAACCACGGCGGAAAAATGTGCCCAGCTTAACCATGGAAAACTGGTTTGGCTGGTGTCCCTCCAGAGTGGACAGGATTGTGAGGGAATTGGCCACAGATCTGGGCAAGGCTGTCACCAGCCTGCATGAAAACACCGCTCCAAAATAAAACAAAATCAACTTTTTGAGTGCCCCAAGAAAGGGATGGGGGATCCAGCTCCCCCTTTCTCTTCTCTCCCCTCGCCTCCAGGGAGAAAGCCACTGAAGGGAGGACTTTGGGAGTAAAAATAAAAGGGTCAGAGAGCTAGCACGTTAAATCAGAAGCAGATGTGTGCCTGCTCGCCAGCCTGAGTCACTGCAGGAGGGTGGGGAAGGGGGGGTTATCGCTATTTTGGTGCTGGGTGTGGGGTACAGAAAACAATGTGAGGAGAAGGCGGTGCAGTGTTTGAGCAGGCTTAATATCGGCTTGGGAGCAGGTATGGGCAGGCTCCGCAAGCGGTGGGGCGGGAGGCTCAGCTCAGCAGCGGTGGTGGCATTGGCAGCAGCTGTACTCCATCTCCCTGCCCAGGCAGGGCTGCTCCTCTGGACCTTCCCAAGACACATTGCCACATCCCCAGTCATGCAGATCCCACTTTGGAGGGTTTCTTGCTGTCCCTGTCGTGTCCCACAGCCATAATCCTTCCACCAGGAGCCCCCATCTCCATGCATCGGTCAAGACGTGCCCAGTATGTAGCCAAAGCATCTGCAGCCCTGCACCAAGACAGTGGTAGAAGCCTTATCCTACCCCACCCAGGGACAACCTGAGGAGATGACACATCTCTAAAAATCAGCTTGCTTTGGGTCAAGGACCATAACACAAGCTCAGTCTCACCTTTCATTTCCCACCAAGTCCTCCTCCACTTATACCTCATTGACGTTCATTAAGCTTGCAGTCCTATGGGTAGTTACCTCAGATTGGTCTGTTTTCCTCTAGCATAACCCAAAATATAAGTCTTCTGCTGGGCTTTCATGGGAGTGTTTGTAGCTTCATTCATTTATAATTGCCCTTGAAGTCCTGGAGCTCTAAGCACATGAGCTCCCCTGCTACGGACAGGCCAGAATAGGTCATACATGGACATAAAAGCATCTTTTGGAGATATGTGTTTATGGAAGGTGCCTCTGCAGAGCATCTCTCTCTGAGATGGCGATCCAGCTTGTAAAGACACATTCCCCTTCAGCACCACCTCATCATCTGTGCCACGGGCAGAATTCTAGCCCTGGGCTTGTACCATGCTGCTGCAGTCAACCCCAGAACAGGGTGAAAATTCAAGTCCTTGCCCTCAAACAGGGGACTAAAGCCACTCAGTTTTTACCCATATGAGCATCTCCTCAGAGTCATATACAGCCTCAGCTCCATCACAGAGGGGTGAATGTTGTACCTCCCCATTGTACCTTCCCATCATCATACATCGCTGATGGATGCTTCATCCCTGGAAACATTCAAGGTCAAGTTGGATGGGGCTCTGAGCAACCTGATCCAGTTGAAGGTGTCCTTGCTTAATGCCAAGGGATTGTACTAAATGACTTTGAAAAGTCCCACCCAACCCAAACCATTCCATGATTATTTTTCTTCAAGTCAACACTTCTCTGAATGACATGTCCCCACCACACTGAAACCCCACTGAGATGCATCACCACCACCTCTCTGACCCCTGAGCTGGGTCTTTCCAGAGGAAATTACTGCCGGGCTTCAACAGAGGACAGTCAGGAAAAAAAGGATGACTTTCATCCAGACTTCTTCGATGTGAACCAACCAACTAATGAGCTCTCTGAAGACCATAACCTGATAGTGTGGCCCAAGCACTGAATATCCAGAGGCAAATCCCTATCTTCAGGGGACAACTGAATCCAGCTCTGAAGGTTACAGAGCAATTTAACTGAAGATCAGGGGTCAGATTCAGACCTCATTTGTATCTCAACTCCTCCTGTGCATAAAGCACCTGTTTTTTCTGCCATCCTGCTAGAAAGCTAAACAGCAGCTGAGTTGTCAGTTCAGCCCTGAACATGCAAAGCCTCACCCACCTGAGCAATCTCTGCGATTTGGTGGAGTCCACCCATGCCCAGCTTTGTAAATGTAGCCAAAACTGGTAGAGGACCAACAGAAAAATCCCTTCTGAACTCTCCCAAGATATAACCTGGACGAAGGAAAAGAAGAATGTCTACAGCTTAGATGTTTCAGCTCGAACACATGAAAAAAACCAATGAAAATCAATGGGATTAATTTTTCAACTGGTGTTTCTGCAAGCAAGGAGGGAGTTTGTGAGATCAGGCCCCCTGAGCAAGGCAGACTCCTGTGTCCCAGCTGACTATGCGCACATGCCAACTCACAGTCTGGTTCGATTTAAAACAGCTGAGTTGTAAATGAGGCTTATAATGGAATTGGCAAATGACCATTCAACACAGCATTGCAAACCAACGGCATTCAAAAACAACAGGGGCTCAAATCGGAACTCAGGTCTCGGCTGGGAGTGAGGGCAGGATCGGGGTGCATCGTGCCATTGGCTACAAAAACAGCCTGACAGAGCAGAGAGGAACCCCCATCCTCTCCCTTCCTACAGATTTGAGAGGGGTGACCCTTCAAAAAGAAAAAATATAGAGAGAAAAAGAAGAGAAAACGCAGCCCTGCCATGCAAAGAGAGAGTCTCGCCTGTTTGTTTTGGCCTGTCCTGAACTCCAGGCTTTTCCAACTGGAACCCAGAAATGCTGATGGTGTTTGGAGTCTGTCTGCATCCCTCCCATGACGTGAAGAGGCATTCAGGATGATGGGCTGGGATTTTTTTCTTCCTTCCCCTAACAACTATATTTACTGTTATATCTTGAACTCCCCATGCTGTCATTACAATGTCAAATGAAATTACATGTGAGATAACCATAACATCAATGCATGCACAAGTTCACAAAGGCTTTACAAGGAAACATTTTCAAGGGAAGCTGCTCATATGTCCGGGCTCAAAGGGGATGTCCAAAAGAGTCTTTGAATTACAGGGTGCTGGCTGCAGCCAGAACTTGGCCTTGCTGGAGCTGAACAGATGGATTTTACGCTTTTGTTAGGCTTTGCTGGGTAAAGTGTGTTCTTATTTATCATGGTGTAACTATATACTGGTTCCAGGGATTTAACTGAATTATACTCTGCATTTGCACCACTGCAAAGAGCATAAGGATGTTAGAGTGGTCTGTAGCACAGTCTTGCAGAGGAATCTGAATTGTACCACCCTACATTGAGCTTCTGTGCTGATGGAGACGTTGTGATGGGATCTGCAGCTAGTTTGTGACTTACAGAAAGCGCTCCCTGGGCACCAGAGGTAGAACAGGGACACCTGCAGCATTACAAAAGCATCTTTTATCAAGGGGGTTGATTCCCTTTCACACAAGGGACTACATATGCCCTCACACAGTACTTCAAGACTGAAGACAGATGCTCTCTCCTTGTCCAAGGTGTGCTACAACCCCCAGCTTCTCATTTGCTAAACCTCACAGCTCTGCCTTTGAGGCTGTTCCTATGAAAACCCTGATTTATTCCGGGAAGAAGTAGCAATCAAGTTCCTTCCAGCTGCTCTGGGCAGCTGGGTGAAAGGAACTTGGCTGGTGCTCCTGGAGGACTGTCCCACCCAGGAGAAAGGCATTGTCCTCCATTGGCACAGCTGGATGCATAAGGCAACATCTGTACAGCTCTGATGGCATCTGCTTAGGGGGAATGGTACAAGTATAACCAGGCCAGTCTAGATAAAGTGCTGCAACTTCCAGGCAAACCTTTGGGATGTTTCAGACCTACCTCGTGGTGCAGTGTGGTATATCCACACCTACAGATGTTCTGGCTTTCAGCTCCTGGACACAGAGTACCTTATGAAGCAGCTGCTTTGTTCTTGCTATCTTACACAAAGAAAAAGAAACGCAGACATCTAACACAACAGCTAACACAAGCACCCATGTGTTGGAGAAGGGCATCACTGCTTCTGTGTACTCTCACCAGGGTGCAGGTTTGATCCAGCTCCTGAGCAAAGGGCTGGAGGGTGCTCTGTGTTTGTGTGTGTGTCTGGGAAATGTCCCGAAGAGCTCCATCAGAAGTCTGGAATCACTCACACTATTTCAGGCCATATTTTCTGCCCTGGGTGGGAAAACATCAGCATTTCACTCCAATTCCCCCACCATTTCCCTTTCTGTATTTTGCATCTCCTTTCACAGCACAGATAAGTCAGTCTCTCAATAAATGTGTTACAGTGAACTCTCTTTAGGAGAGGAAAACACTGGTCAAGGGGCCACAATAAAAGCAGACATTTGGAAACATCTACCTCTCCATCCACCCATTTCACCACCAATCTCTGGCATTTCTAATCAACATTAAGTTGTTTCATACATGCATCACATCTTAGCAAAATACGCCTTGCATCATTTTAATATCTTTTCCTCATTTCTCTGTGAAACCAAAAAGAAGCCTAAATTCTGTACCTTCCATTTTATGTGCTTTTTTATATACATGTATACATCCATTCAGCCCTTCTCAGGAATGGGCAGGAACCCAGCAGCTTGCCAATGCCACATTTCAAAGCCGCACACCAGTGCTCGATGAAACACCAGCGCCGCAGCACGCCAGGGACTTTCCTTTTCCAAATCAGTAATTCAAAATATTTATAAATGCACTTAAGCCCCGTTTTGACCACTGCCTCTGTTTGCAAACCCTGCCCTGAGATTCATGTCAGGTCGAGGGGAGTTACGCTCGCATTGTTGGCATACCTGAGGATAGGCAGAGGGACTCGCTCCTTGCACACAGAACAAAGCCCTGAGTTATTGCAGAGCTTTGCCCTCCACCGAGCGCAATTATGGTTAGAGAAAACCCTTGTTTATAGCAGAATCCTTCCAGTTGGGAAAAAAAGAGATTTAATTATAAGGTAATGGTGCTGTGGGCGTGTGTGTGAGTGGAGTGCAGACGTGGGTGCAGGAGGTGATGAGCAGGGCTGCTCCCCTTGCCCAGGTGGGTGTTGATGGCTCCAGTTCTTGTGAATGGTGAAAGTGGGGATTTGGAGTCTCCCTCCACGGCTGCTGAAGGCTGAGCACTGAATCAGGTGCTTGCATAGAGGATGCAAAGCACTAAGCAGAAAATGCCGGGAAAGACGGTTGCCTAGGAGCAACAGGAGGGGAGACAGATGGTCAAAATGCCCAAACCTTTCCCCTTTCCCTTTCCCTGAGTCATGGCCTCAGAAACAGGCTTACTCAAGTAGGTCATGAGCCAGGTTTGTTTTCCACTCCCTTTTCCAAATGGTACTGCAGAGTCAGAGCTCAACACAAGCTGCTGGCATTTTACATGCAGAGATGGGCTATGGGGCTTCGTAAGCCCAAGAGCTCAAACAGGCCTTATAAAAAGCACCTTGTTGAGGAAATAGGACGAGGGGGAACGGTTTTAAGCTGAAAGAGGGGAGATTGAGATGAGATCTTAGGAAGATATGTTTTCCCTGTGAGGGTGGGGAGGCCCTGGCACTGACTGCCAGAGAAGTGGTGGCTGCCCCATCCCTGGAGGTGTTCAAGGCCAGGCTGGATGAGGCTCTGAGCCCCCTGATCCAGTGGGAGGTGTCCCTGCCCACAGCAGGGGAGCTGGAACTGGATGGGCTTTAATATCCCTTCCATCCCAAACGGTTCTGTGATCTATGATTCTGTAAAAGGTATGATCCAGATAAACATCCAGAGCTCCTCAACGCTGCGTACACCAGGGTACATGCTCATAAAGCACATGCATCACAGAATATTTTTCTAGCTCTGTCTTTTCTTCCATTTATTTTAAGGAACAGAATGCGGTTTCCTCTCCTGCATTTCTCATATTTTGCTTAAAAATAAAATTTGAACCTCTATCAAACCAAACAGCTTCATGCCTGAGGTGGTGAAAAAAAAAGTGCCTCTTCTCTGGTGAACTCATCAGGAAAGGGGAATTTAAGTCCCCCTGTGGCTGCTACCCCAGCACCATTCAACCCTCAAACGCCAATACAAAATTTGCAATAGATCCTTTCTACCATCGAACACGACTTCTTGGAAATGCAGAAGGCATCTAATAGAGCACAGTCTGATTTATACGGAGAGCAGGGCAACTTTAGCGGCAGCAGGAATGCGGGTGTAAATCTCCAAGCATGGAACGACCAGTCACATCGCCCCGGTCCTCGGAATTCTCTCTGGTCTGAATGCCGCTGCATAAGAATGAGACTTTATGGTAAAAAAAGAGGAACATGTCCTTCTGCAGGATGGGAGGGATTTGTAAGGGCACAGTGCTATAAATAATCATTCAAGCCATCCTGCACATGTCTCACATAACCCATGATAAACCACAGAACAGACATTAAGAAGACCACAGAAGCAATCAGAAGGATGGAACACCTCTCCTATGAGGAAGGGCTGAGAGAGCTGGGGTTGTTCAGCCTGGAGAAGAGAAGACGTTGGGGAGACCTTACTGTGGCCTTTCAGTAATTAAAAGCTGCTGATAAGAAAGATGAGGACAGGCTTTTTAGCAAGGCCCCAGTGATAGGAAAAGGGTCATGATTTTAAACTAAAAGAAGGAATATTCAGGGTAGATAGAAGGAAGAAATTTTTTATACTGAGGGTGGTGAAGCACTGGCACAGGTTGCCCGGAGCAGTCATGGCTGCCCCATCCCTGAAAACACTCAAAGCCAGGTTGGACAGGGCTCTGAGCAACCTGGTTGAGTTGAAGATGTCCCTGCACACTGCAGAGGGGTTGGTTTAGATGGCACCTTTAAGGTCCCTTCCAAACCAAAGCATTCTATGATTCTATGAAGACCTCATGGGTTGAATTAGAAGTGGAGGGTGTCATGCGCTCCTATTTATTGCTGTTTTCCAAAAGGACTAAGATTTCCCCGTTCACATGCACAGCCAGAGATGGCACAGGTGCCCTGGATCCAACACCCATCTGACCCCACACACCGAGGGACTGTGCACACAAAAGCACCCTCCTCTCCATGCCTCTTGTAAGGGTGAGTTGAGGGGCCAGTTCCTGTGTGGCAAGGGACAATGCCACGCTCGTTCCCACACCACACAGCCTATCCCTCCCTAAGATTTCATACCCAACCCAATTCCAGATCAACATCAAATAAATGCCAATATCCTTGGAGGCAAACCGGGATGGATGGCAATGAAGCACATGGGTGCTCGTTTATTAATTTCTCATTACTGCCAACTCTTTTTGTTCAGAGAGTGTCTGTCCTGTCCAGGTCCTAAATGACCTTCAACTCTTTTTGACCGTCATCAAGGGCAGGCTGCACTTCTGCTTTTTGGGTGCATTTGAGTTTGAAGGCACTGGAGAAAGCCACGTGTGTGAGTAAAGAGGAGGCTGTGTGAGAAAACACTGAAATGAGAAAATGAAATGAATGGCCAGTCCTAAAAGAGAAAACTTCTGCCATAAAGCACATTTTCAGAAAAAAATAGAAATGATCGTGCACTGCCCCGCTTTGCTAAACAAGCAGATGGGTCCTGTATTTCTCTGCTGAAACTTTAATGGGAAGAATATGATTCTGCTACAAGTGTATTATATATGCCTGGAGATTAAAGAGGAAAGGAAGGGCATAATTTATAGAATCGTGAAACACAGAGGATAGTTTCCAGCTGCAATGCTTCTTTATTTTCTTGTTATTTCTTTTATTCTTCCTTTTGCTTCTAGGCTTGTGAAAGGTGATGGATGGGCAGTGGTGGAAACAGAAACCTTCCTTTTATATTCACAGGTCAGGTAGCGCTTCAGCAACCACAGTGGCTACACAAGATGCACCTCCTCTGAACAAGAACAATCCTGAGACAAAAAAAAAGGTGCTTCATTGTGTCTTCAGGTTTTCTACACTGTTTTCCTGCTCATAGAGCCATTTCACCTCTCTGCCATTAACGGGCTTTGTGCTTTCATACAGGAAGGCTGAGCCTAGTCTTGCTTGTAGCCAGCATCACATAACATGGCAAGTTCACGCCCTGTCTGATCCTCCGGATCCTGCGTCTCCAGGGACAGTCTGGTCCTTACCCTTTGAGCTCTGCCAAGGCACTGGCATTTCCCATCCATCCCTCCTCAATAGGAAGCAAGCACCACCTGTATTTGGCTAGAAAGCCACCTTGTAGAAAAAGACCTGCTGGTCCTGAATGTCCAGCAAAGTGCTGGGGAGTCACAGCATGTCCCTGCAGAGAAGATGACCAGACACACTGAGCTGCGTTAGCAAAACTGCAGCTCAGAGATCAAAGGAAGCCACCTTTCTCCTCTATTCATCACTTGTGAGGCCACAGCTTGAGCACTGTGTCCAGTCTGCGCTCTCCGAGAAAGACATCATCACCATGGAAGTACACCAAGGTGGTCAGAAGGCTGCAGCATGCAAAGTAAGAAGGGTTTGTTCAGCCCAGAGAAACGGGGGCAAAAAGGGAATCTAATTTTTGATCTACCTACCTAATTATAGAGAAGAATGAGCCCGACTCTTCTCAGAGCACAAGAAGCTGTGGACAGAAGTTGCATCAAAGGAAGTTGATACCAGATGGAAGAAAAACATATTTTAATAAGAGGCTGGTCAAGCCTTGAACCATGATGCCAGAGAGATGCTGGGATTTGTTTCCTTGGAGATACTAAAAATCATCCACACCAAGGCATGAGCCTGACCTAGAGCAAGGAAGTTGAATCTGGAGCCTCCAAATGTCCCTGCCACCAAAACTATTCTCTGACTCCCTGCTCTGGTTTTCCAGACAGGGACATGAAGAACAAAGGAGATGAAATAACACAACCACAGGCATACAAGGGACCAGCACCTGAGGGACATCTCCAGAGAGCAACCCAAAGCCCTCCCCCCATTGCTTTTGGGTAAATTAAACACCATAGTCACCATAGCTGTGTGTGTGTCCTGGACTTTCTGGGATTATTTGCTCTTCTGGCTTCCCTGGTAGAAGGCAGTGCTCCTCTAGCTGCAAAATTCATCGGATTTTTATTTTTTCTTATCTTCAGGGCCAATTCAGCAACTCATCTTTCTGTTAAGACTGTCAGCAAAAGTGTCAACTGTATGGCTGGTTTCTGTGATGTGGAATCATGCCCACCAAGACTTGGACCAAGACTACGCAGCCCATTTCACATAAGCCACCAATCAGCCCTCACTTGGCAAAATCTGAAGACCATATCAGCCATGCCTGCATGACTTCTGGCTTTGGGCCATTTTTCTCCAGCCCTCTGAGCAGCCACGATATAAATCTTACGCTACTTTCACTAGTCCTTGCCATGACAACACAATCACTTGGCTCCCCATGCCATGCTCTCGTTGGGTGTTTGTCAGAGATGTGTCAGTGGAAAAATGAACTCTGCACCCTGGCAAGAACAGAGAGCAGTTCTTCATAAAACCAACCACTGCTGCTCTTTCTCAGCTCACACATTTGCTGCAGGATGAATTCAAGCCCTCATGAAGACACTGTGAATATTTACCTGCACCAGAAGCAGATCCGTATTCCTCCATTCTGGGGACTAAGCAAGATAAATTCAGGGTGAGAGTTTTGCTTCCTCTCCAATTCCAGCACTCTTATGCCTAAATATCTCCATGAAGCACGCACGTGCATGTGCACACATCCTTTATTCCAAGCTAGATTTACTCCTTAGAAAGAAGACTGCTTTCCCCACTTAAGTCAGAAAGAAGGAAAAAACTCTTTTTGCTGAGGGTGATGAGGCACTGGCACAGGTTGCCCATCCCTGGAAACATTCAAGGTCAGGTTGGATGGGGCTTTGAGAAACCTGGTTGATTTGAAGATGTCTCTGCTGATTGCAGGGGGCTGGACTATATCTGCCTGTACTGAGGGGTTTGTAAGGTCCCCTTGAACCTAAACCATTCTATGGCTCTAAAATAAGTCAACTGAGTCTTCATAGAGGACTTTAACACAGCTACGATGCGTGGTAAGCGGAAAACCATTCCCTGCATTGGTAAAACTGTATTGCTGTAGCAATTTTTAATATATTACCAAAATGAATTTTTTAACTGGCTGAAACCTCTTTGATTGAATTATTCTGTACTCTGACTTCAGAGCATTGTTAGTGCCCGCTGAAGATATGCTGGGACCCCACTGCGTGCTGGAAGGTGTGGGAGCGTACATCCCCAACAACTACCCATGGGGAGGCCATGAGGCCAACGGGGAAGACAGTGAGGTTGGACATGATGTAGATTCAGCTCAGGAAGGTCACACAGTCATTATGGTATTAGCACAGGAGGGTGGAGTCTTGCTTTTGTCCAGAGAGAGGGAAGAAAATCCATCCCCTGCTGAAAGCTGTGGGTGGACGTATTGCACTTGGCCAGCCAGAAGATTAAGGCAGGTCCCCTAATTTAACATTTCCTAATGGAAGGGAGGAAGAAGCAGTTCGGGGGGTGAAAAGAGCCCAGGCAGAATGCCAGCTGGAGAAAACAGGACAGGTAAAAGAGGCTCCAAGCAGAGAGGAGCTCAGAAGAAGTCTTGGCAGGGGAGAGGAGACCACTGGCTGCACAACTACTGAGCACTTCCAGCATAGGGCACAGATAAGTGGAGTATCAGAACAGGGTGAGAGGAGATAAAGGAAGCAAGCAGGAGTGCAAGGAACAACAAAGAGGAGGAGAGAGGAGAAGGAAACATTATGCATGGCTTCGAAGGTCAAGAGAGTCAACTTCAAAAGAATTCCTTAAAAGATATAAAGCCAATGCCTTCATATTAGTTTATTTAGTTTTCACACAATTCTAAGTAATATATATAGGGGTGTTGCCTCCCAATACTCAATTTGGCACACAGCGTTCATGAGAAAAGTCTGGGACTCTTTGCTTTCCTAAGGGAAGAGAGGAAGCTGGAGTGGGTGCTACCTGCTTGCAAAGTATGTGGAATGAAGTATAGAAGGCTGTTCTGGTTCATGGGAGCAGGAGAGTGGGAGTGAGCAGTGCTTCTGCTTTGTAGAACTGAAAAATGTTTAAAAATGCCTTGCTTCGCCCGAAACAAAATGTTTTCCTTAAATTCTGGGCATCTCCTTAATTAAAGATGCAGGAAATGAGGCAAAAAATTCATGCTGCCCATGGAAGTCAAGAGTTTTGCTTTGAAGATGCTGAAACGAAACCATTCCATTCTTCACGATTTATCCATTAATCTTACAAAACTGACCCACACCGTTTCTGCCATCAAAAACTTCACTTTGTATGAAAACATATTTGGCTGAATGATCTCTCCCAACTGTACTTAAGGAAGCTGAAGCGAAGTACAAAGCTGAAAGAGTCAGCGCCTGTATCCTGGGGCGTTCAACCCATCAGCACAGTTAAAATCCCTGACAAGCTATAGAAAGCTAATGTCAGTAAAATGGTACCCAACAGGAGGTTTGAAGCCAGCACAGTGAGCTCTACAATAAGTTCCAGTCCATTAAACACCAGGCTTAAGTAAAATATTACAGCAGGTCACGTTTTAAAGCGGGCAGAATGGGTTAGAGAATCAGTGAGGACCCCTGAGAATGCTCTTGGAGGAGAATGGAAATTCTGCCGTATCCTTTTTCAGCTCCCTGTCCTAAATACCATTGTTTTCCTCCCAACTGTAGGTGCTGCCTTGCACTCAGGACAGTTTTTTAACACGAGCCTTTCCAGCAGTGGATGGCAGCAAGGCAAAGCCACAGTGATGTTACTCCAAGCATCAGCAGGGCCACCACAGTGCTCACCCAAGTTGATCACCAGCCACATTGGAAAAAAACCCAGAAACAAAGTGACTTGGTGAAGGCCATATAACAAGTCAGTAACGGAGCAAAGAGCAGAAACCATGTCCTCTGGTTTCTGCCCACCCAGATCCCAAGTGTTTAGTACTTTTCTCTGTTCAGTTTTGACCTTACGAGTTCCCTTAACCTTCTCCTGGCAGTCTCCTAATGGGCAAATAAATCTCTGGAGAGTATCTTAAATTCTTTTTTATCACAGACTGTATCAGTGTGATAATAAGATCAGCCTTCAGACTCCCCATTAAGTCACAGAAGGTGTGGTCATCAGTCATGCTTTTCCCAGCCTTAATTGCCAGACCGACACTTTAACTGGAAAGTCCATCTAATGAGCCCAATCATTAAAACATCCCTGGTTCCTATTTGAGATGGAAAATTATATTACTCTAATAAGGGGGTTGCATCTTTACCCCCTATTCAATCATGTGGCACGGGGAAAGGTGAGACTTCTCTGTGAGTTTGCTTTACATGTGTTTCATTTAAATAGAGCCCCTACTTCAGGCAAGAAAAAGTAATAAAACCTTTCACGGAAGGAGAACTAAGTGGTTGGAGAAGATGGTGGTGACCTAGAGGTGAGAAAAGGGATCACATGGATAACAAGGTCACCACTGACACCACGGGTGCTCCTGAAGGCCAGATAGATGGAGATGGTAGAAGAGCCACCGTAGTGGATGTGCCAGGGTGGAGAAGATGCAACATTTGGTGTGCTTATTGAAAGGCCATATGGGATGTATTAAGTGAGATCTTCAAAGGGACATCACTTTCCTAAGCAGGTTGCAAGAGAAGGCCTCATTTGGAGAAACAACTATTTATATTGGCCACCATCAGGAGCCTGCACCGTGTGGAAGGAGCAGTTGGGTAGCTATCATGATCCTTATCCCACAGAGAGGTGGGAAACTGAGGCGAAAGAGCACACAAATTCAAAATCCCCTGCATGGATCAAGTCCAACCAAAATCTCTAAATCAAGTCTCAGGCTAGAAGTCCTCCGCAAAGGAATAATTCTCTCCTGCTTTTCCCACCTCTCCATCTCCTACCACTACTCAGCACAGAAAGCTTCATCTAAGTAAGCTCTGTCTCAGAGCTCAGCCTCAGTAAGATCAGCCCGGTTCCTTGGTGCTCTCCAACCATGACAGATCCCTTTGGCTACAGGACAACGTGACCATCACTCCCACAGGGAGGAGATGCCCCAGTTGATCTGCTCCCACAGCAAAGCATCAGCAGTGTGAGCTCCTCTGCAGGGAATCCCAGCGGGAAGCCCAGGCAAGCCTGTGCTACAAGCTCCACATCCAACAACGGCTCTTCCAGGTGCTTGGAGCGCTGGTTCAGAGAGATCCCTAATAAAAACAACGAAGCACGGAAGGGTGTGTTACTTTTGGGTAATAATACATCTTAAAACTGCACGGTGAGGCAAAGACAACGCCGCACCCTAAGCCACCCGAAGGGTGTGGGCATTATACAATGATTCGCCCACACCCAGAGCCTCCGACGACGATTAACATCCAGCCCCACGTAAGAATCGGTAAATACCGTATCTCAAACCAGGAAATGTTGACATTTTCCATGTGTGTGAAAAAAAAAACCCTGAAGATCTGTCTTAACATGAACATCACTCTGAGCAGATCTGCTCCATGATGATTATTTTCTGCCCTTCTTCTGCAAGAAACTCCGATAAAGTTAATTGCAGTTATACATTTCGAGATATATTAAGCATGGATTTCTTAGTTTTCATCACTTCCCTCTCAAAAAAAACCCCCCAACAAACAGAGATGATGGAAAAATCTAAATGTATAATTACATTTTGATAACTACAAAGCCATACGAGGTGCTTCACAGATAATAAAATGACAAGATCTCATCACGCCCAAGTTTATTTTCATAGCTGTAAATCTACTTCTGGTAAAGTCGACAGGAAAAGATTTTACTATTGAGCAATAATGGAAACAAAATAGCACTTATTAAAGGGAGATAGGAGGAAGAACAGATCTGATGTTGCAAGACAACAGAGCAAATCAGTTTATTATTACCAGATAGCAGAAACAACTCTTTTTTGCCACTCTTGGGTACTGGCAGTGAGATGAGATCCCACTTTTTTTAGTAAACTGCAGCACAGATTCCCTGATGCTCATAAAACCAGCAATTAAAGATGCAGTTCCAATGTTGCATTTCCAACCTGTAACATATCTTAGAGGAAAAACAAAAAAATCACCAGAATGAGAGTATCTCCAGACTAATTCCTAATAATTTCTGAGGTTAGGAAATTCAAATTGCTTTTCCAACATAAATTCACCTGTTCAATATAAACAAAAACAAAAATAAAACCACCAAAACCGAACAAAGATTATGATAAATCTACCTTCTGGGTGATTCCAGGAAAAAGGCAGAAGTGATGCTACCCACTTTGCATCTGCGTGAAGGATGGAGCTTGTAGAGTTGCCATATACCTGCCCCAAAACAGGGAGGCTGAAAGCCTTCCCAACGGCCAGGCAGTGCTCCAGAGGAGGAATGCTTGTTGCAATATTAACGAGGGAGGAGACAGGACCGCCAGGGAGCAACTAAATATATCTTCCTGGCTGACACAGCAGGGTGGTTTGGATAGATCAAGAACAAGGGGCTTATGCTGGATGTTGCTATTTGCCTTCAAGACAACTGGGGCAGATCAGAAGATGTTTGCATGGATAAGAAAGTCCTACTTGAATTTCTGAATCCTAGTGGTGGGCTGGAGATGGAATGGATTTTAATTCTCCAACTCTAGATCCAAGTCACAGGATTGAAGCAGAGCCCTATCAGCATATACACAGGCAAGGAAAAAAACCAAGCATCCATTACTACTGTTTGCTGATGATAGCTAGGAGCATCTTCAGATCAGAATAAGTTTCTACAGTGCAAGGTGCGGGGTTATTATTATTATTATTATTATTATTATTATTATTATTATTATTATTATTATTATTTTGCTAATTGCAGTGACCATTTATACTGCACCAGTGTCTTACAGCTACAGGCGGGATGTTCACCCCCTTATAGGGACTGTACAAGCAAGACCAAAGAAGGAACAATCCATTCCTAAATGCTTGTGCTTCAAATAAACAATGGGAGAAAAAACAAGAGATTACCTCACTTGCACAGGTGAGGAATAGGGATGGATGGTGATTTGCTAAAGGCCGTGGAGGAAACCCATGGTAGAACCAAAATTTGGAGTTAGCTCTCCCAGATCCCAACTCACCACCTTATTTAGATGGTCAGCCTGAGCCAGCTCCCACCTAAGGCTCAGGTTTATCTAAGACTAGAGTCAGGATAAAGCTCAGAGGGGCTCCAGACAGGGACGACCATGTGGGCTTCCCACACCAGGTGGTTGCCACAAGCTGAACCTCGTGCCCACATCTCATGGGTGGTGGCACCAGCCCAGCAGCCAGCTGGCTCAGCCCATTGCCGGCAGCGTATTGGCATCCGGCAAAGCCAGAGGATATTGGTTTGCACTGGGACAGCATAGATAACCCAAACGAGCTGGGATTAGCACAGTCTGGGCTGGTGGCATCACTGGGAGCTCAGCTTTCCTGCAGCTCACCTGGGAATTTCTCTGAACAAAAGCAGTGCTATTTGGGCAGAAAGGGAAAGTGGGTTTCCAAGAGGGGCTGGAAGAGAGATACCAAGGGAGAAACAGAGACAGTCAGAGAAGCTGGGAATAGCAATTCATTGCATCAATCACCCAGCCTGGCAGGGTGCTGCGAAAAGGAGAGGCAGGGAGGGCTTTGCTAGCGACCAGGGATGCTCAAAGAAAGGTACCATCCACAGAAAAGTGTGGCTTTTCAAAATATAAACAGTTTTGGGAAGAAACAAGAACAGCGCACAAGCTAAAAATAAGCAGCAGCGAGTGAAAAAAGGATTAAAGGAGCCCAAAAGAAATAGCGAACAGCAAATTGCAGGGAATTGTTCAGCAAACAATAAAGGCTCCTTGCCATCTTCCTGCAACGGGCGGGTGGCACCTGGAGAAAGCAACCCACGACAAATGATAGCTGCAAAAAGGGAAGATGGAGGGGGGGAGAAAATTCAGACCTGGCAGATTTGTTAAGTGGTTATTTTCCCTCTGTCTTTGCAGAAGACAAAGAGGAAGTAAAGCTCCCCAAGACAGGGATTGTATTTCACTCTGCGGTCAAGAAGGCTTTCGAGTGTCTGTAGATAGAGGCAAGAAATGGTCCTAAAAAGATTAGAGCTCTTAAGGTGGGGCAAAATACTATATCCAGACAACACACTCGAGTTTTAATGACAGTGGGAAGAGAATTGAGTGAAGCATTGTCTGCTGCCTTTAGGAAACTGAAAACTTAATTTGAAACAGCACAGACTAAAGTTGGGCTTTTCTCATGAGAAAGGCTTTATTCCTGCCCTTTAAGCATCACTTCTTATCCTTGACATATATTTTCCATTCACTGCTTTCCCACAACCGACACAGGTTTAGGAAGGGTCTTCTGTGTCTTCAGAGTGATTTGGGAAGCTTGCCTTTGAGCATCTCCCTGGCTGTAACAAATTCTCACTGCATCCCTCTCTTAGGTTATTACCCGTGTTTACGGACACCCAGCTGAGGGATAAAGAAGAAAAGAAGTTTCCTACAGATGCATAGGGATTGTTCTGGAAAAATCTCACCCTTGATTCCCCAAATCTCAGTCCCCTCTGCATCTCCTGCCTCCACATTGTCTTCCTAAGATGGATGGGCCAAATTCCAGCAGGTGAAACCAGCAGAGCGTCCTTTCATACAACCCATTTTATACCGGGAACAAGACCAAACATCACGTCCAGTCTTAAATTATAGAATTATACAGGTTGCAAAGACCCTTAAGATTATCAAGTCCATAAACCTAGCACTGCCAATTTCACCATCAAACCACGTCTTGACTGGACTGGGGATTTTACACCCCTCAAAAAATGAGGCTGATTTCTATGGACCCTGCAGAGGCTGATGTGCCCCATGAGGGTCAACGGGACCCTCCCCTGCAACACCTGGCTTGGGACAAGGGCAAAACAGAGCACTGTCTTGCTGCAAGCCTCATGGCTGCATCTACCAGGACAGGGGGACAATGGTCCTGGGTTGCCCCCACCAACCCGTCAACCAGTGAGTAACACTGAAGGGGCTCTGCCACCCCCATCTCAGCTCCTGCACCCCCCAGTCAGGGACTTGCGGCTGCAGGGACCCCCCTGACCTTGCCTGGGGCTCTGTTACTAAGAATAAAATGCAGAGGGCTGCGCTGCACCGGCACGCGGTGGGATAATTGCAGGGAAGCAGCTGTTGTAGCCCAGCGACTGCAGTAATTGGGTACGGGCCATCCTGTAGCCAGGTTTCCCATGCTATTATCCCCTTATTAATAGAAACCAAATCTACCTTTGCAGAGACAGCACTGCAAGCCTGGAAATTATGCGGTTCTGGGCTGCAGAGAGGCATCTGTGCAATAGCCTCAGCCCTTTGCCACCCAAGGGCCGGATCCTAGCGGCATCCATGGGATGTTCCCACCCAAGTTGTGGCAAAATCCCAGCTGTCCCGGCCCAAAGTTCCCTGTGGTCATTGGAGAGGCTAATGTTAGAATCAGTGACATAGCAAGTGCCCTCGTGGAGGCAGGCAAGTGAGATTTGGTCTATTAACTAATTCATCCCAGCAGCATCCCTGCGAGGTATGGCAGGGAGCGTTAATTTCATCTTGCAGGGAAGAAAACTGAAGGTCAAAAAGGCTTGATTTTCCCCACACTTGTACGGATGGAGTAGGGCAGAAGGCACAAGCTGAGCATCCATGCATTTGGGGATGGAGAATAATGTGGAGCATCTCAGCTGGGATTCTCCTTTCTGGGTGCTGCAGGATGTTGAATGTGAAAAATAAAGGCAAAAGTGACAGCATTATATTAAGGAGAATCAATCCACAATGCCAGGGCTCTCCTTGTTGGAAGGTATGAAAGCAAAGTGCTGATTTCTGAGAAACCCAAGGAAAAGGCAAAACCCTCTGTGGGGTCCTCCAGGACAGGTCAATACACTAGTGTGGCTTTCCTTGGCCAGGACTAACACAGGTTTCCCTATCCCTGTCTTGTTCCAGGCTTGTTTCTCCTCTGAAGCTCAACTTGGAAACAGTTCTGGATAAAAGTGGCCCTGATCATGATTTTTTGATTGGGTAAGCAGAGATGAAGGCACAAGGCATGAGCCAGGATTAAAGCTGGGAGGCTGATTAAGTGCCTCGATCCAAAGAGCAGTCAACAATACAGAGAACGAGATCTGGTTTGCTACATTTATTTTTTAATGAAGACAAGAAATGGTTTACGAAGTTCTTCATGACCTCCTGAATCTTGTCTCAAATTTAGGAATTTGGTTTGAAACTTCCCCAGCGATGTTCATTTCCACCTCCCCTCCCAACTCGTGGTAGGCAAAGCCTAGCAGATGGCCTCCCACAGTAGTGATTTTAACCATCAATGTTGTTAATACGCTCAAAAGTGACAGAAAGAACCCATAGTATTTCCAAGCCTCCCCATTTTTCTTCACCTCTTCTTCACCCGGTGTTTAACGCTTCCCATTTCAACGGCAATTAATACCAGTCTTTCTGAAGATGAATCCTACCGGCTTGCAACCAAGTCCTTGCAGAGCCAAACCAGCACAGATGTGCTGGAGAGCAATGCAGATGGTTCCTCCCTCCCTCGAAACTCGAGACTTTGCTTCTGCTTGACGCTGCGGTGTTTTGCAGGCTGAGGATATCAGGAGCACTTCCCTCTCCATATGGCAAGCGAGAAGCTATCCCAGGAAGATTAAAGCAGAGATAGAAGACCTGGGTTGCCACCTGCATTTTTCAGCCCTTCTCCATCACTTTGTGAAAGCCTGGTGCTGTTAAGCAACCACGTAAGAGATGAAAAGCATCAAGGAAAATAAATAATACATAAATGCCGCAGTGTGTTGCCAAGGCCACCTCCAGGATGGATCTGTAGCCAGGCGTGCTCTCCTCCGGACAGCCGCCTGCACCTGCCCTAGAGAGATGTCACTGGGAGTGAAATGGAGCTCCTGGGCAAGACGTTGTTTCAGAGTGATGCATCGGAGAACCTTGCAGGTGACAGAAACTGTAATTGCTGTGATTAAACTTCACCAGCCCATTTCACCCCTTTGAAGCCCAGCTTCGCTGCTGATTTCAGCAGAAACAGGATTGATGTCCTCACTAGCAGAAAGGTTTGGAGTGCCAGGGAGACCTCCCCCCAAAGCATGAGCAAAGTGCTGCTGCCTGAACAGAGGGTCCTGTGCCCTTGCCACCTCGTGGATGCTCTGTCTTCCATGAGGATCTGAACAATGCTCTCCACGATCTATAAAAGAAGTCCAAATGAGGTGCAGAGGGCCAGCAGCCTGACAAAAGTGTGGTCTCAGACTCATTGTGAGATGCTACAGATGACCTCTTGGGGTGCAGGGCAGCGATGTCTTGAGCCCAGAGGCTGCATAGGAAGTTACACTGTACCCCACTTGCTCTGTCCCCACACTCTTATTTCAACAGCAGCTTGGCCAGATCTGCTTCTATTTTTCTCAGCAAATCCCTGAGACCTCAGTGGCTCTGTAGCAGTAAGAGGTAACACATTGATTACTTCAAATACATGATAAGAATGTAAAATAAAAGGTAGCCAGTGTGGCTGGATGCAGCCATGACCGTGACAGGATCTGCCCAGTCCCATGGCATGGAAATCAGCCCATGGGAAAGGGTCCTCTCTTCATTTTGTCCTGTCCATGGAACAGCCCATCATCCTTGGAATGCAATGTCCTCCGATGATGATACAGAAGCATCCAGCCCTGATGCACAAGGACACCATGAAGTGCCCAGAGGGATGAGAGGTGATGGTGAGGAGCATGGTCCTTGGCTGCTTCCAACCTTGCTGTGATGGACAAGTCATGACACTCCCCTGTCTCGCTGCCATTGCCTAGAAAACAGCTGAAATATCCCCTGGAAAGTGCTTTGCAAACCGTTAACCCCCCTTTCCTCTCCTGTGCCTGCTGCAGAGCGCAGGTGGCAGGGCTCAGGAGACACCACACACAGCAGAGCTCACAGGGATGCTGCAGGGACTCCTAAAAAGAGACACACCCAGATAGCCTAATGCCTCTGCAAAAACTCGTCTGCTAGGATCAGAACTGGCTACAAAGGCTGAAAATGTTGCTTCAGAAATCTTAGTTACAGCTGTGTACATGCCTTTGCCTAGTTCGTTTTCTCTAGTGGAAGATTTTAAAGTGATTGGGGAGAAAAAGAGGAAAAATACTCTCCTCCTGTAGCAGAAAAATACAGGTAACAATTATTAGGCAATAATTGATTCATCCGAATCTTTATTAACTGGAGTTCACGTGTGCAAGTGACAGGCTCTGCAGAGAGCCTTTCATGTGACACGTTATTAAAGGCTCTTTTTCTGGCACCGAAAGGAGGTGGCTGGCAGATCAAAGGTCAGGCATTTCAAGGAGTAAATTGGTTTAATGTGGCTGCAGATAGCCTCACAAAAACCTAATAAATATGCAGTGAAATGTAAGGAGAGAAAATTGTGGACAAGAGAGACAATTACTTTGAAACCAGGATAAGAGCAGCGCGGGCTCATATTAATCAGTGTACTGGCTCCTTCTCTCTGTCTCAGGATTTAGTATTCAGAGCAGGAGGCCAGCTGATGGTGGGATGTGCTGCAGGGCAGGGGGGTGTCACTGGCACTCGGCACCAAAAACTGCTAGGGGAAGATCTCCAGCATGGGAAAGACAAGGGTCTGTTGGAGCAAGTCCAGAGGGGGCCATGAAAATGATCTGAGGGCTGGAGCACCTCCCATATAAGGACAGGCTGAGAGAGTTGGGGTTGTTCAGCCTGGAGAAGAGAAGGCTCTGGGGAGACCTTAGAGCAGCCTCCCAGTACTGAAGAGGCTACAGAAGAGCTGGGGAGGGGCTCTTGATCAGGGCTAGGATGAGGGGGAATGGGTTTTAAGCTGAAAGAGAGAAGACTGAGATAAGGCGTTAGGAAGAAATGTTTTCCTGCAAGGGTGGGGAGTTGTGGATGCTCCATCCCTGGAGATGCTCATGCTGGATGGGGCTTTGAGTCCCCTGATCCAGTGGGAAGTGTCTTTTCCCATGGCAGAGGGGTGGAATGGGATGATCTTCAAGGTCCTTTCCAACCCAAACCATTACATCATTCCATGACTCTGTGATTCTTCTATGATAAGATGCTGAACCCTAAGTCACAACTGGGATGGTGTTGAGAACCATCACAGCTTTCCAGGTACACCATGAAGCCACCTGTGACCTGCAGCAAAGGATGTTCATGAGCACCATGGGATTTTGTGGTGGTTGGCAAAGAGATTATTCTTCCACAGCTGGAACCCACAGGGATCCCTTGGCATGACCGAGTGAGTTCATTCCAACAAGGGGACACCAGCAGACAGAAGCACACGGTCCAAACTCCTGAGTTCAGTGGTAAAAAAATAACAGAGGAGTTTAATTGTAAGGATGGATACTTCTAGCTCATCTTGTTGTTTTTTCGCTTGACCTCTTGACTTTTTCAGAAGTGCACCTCACTTATTTTTAAACTCCAGGCAGTGATGTCTGGGTACTATGGGGTTTTTGTTTGCATTTCTTAAAATGCATTAACTCAAATGACCTCCAAATGCTTGCAAGGCAGGAATTCTTTGCTAAAAAGTCACTGCTTCGCTCCTTTTAATTAAAGGTGAGAAAACACCCACTCCGGCTCTCTAATCTGGAAAGAGACTTCCTGCACAAAACCAAAGTGTGATATTCCCAGTACAGCTGGAAACTGGAGCGGAGGAAACAAAGCTTTCAAACAAAATGCCTGGTCCCCTTCGGAGAAGCAGATAAGGGTTCAGCCTTTTTGTATTCGCCTTGCAGTTCACCTTCCCCAGCTGAATCACCATGCTCCAGCACAATTTATCGTGGGCCCACCAGATAGCCTGAGAATGACCAGGCAGCATAAATCTGCCTGTGATTTAGCAAAGCCAAGCCTTGCCTGCTCACCCACATGTACACTTCCTGCAAGCATAAAAAAGTTGGGATGCAAGGGCTAAATTGCACTGCCAGCCCTGTTGTGCCATAGCCTGGACTATGATGGGATGAGATCTCTCTCCCCACCACATCCCCATTGATGTTTTGTCACTGGCTCTGTCCCTCTGCCCAGGATGGCATCCAGAGCAGCACTGTCACCTCCCTGGTGAGGAAACTTCATGAGAAACCTTGGGGATGGGGCAGAGTGGGATATCGAGTGCCACCCGCACTCTGCTGGCATTTGGACACTTCAAGGAGAACCAATGCACTTTACAGGTCATGGACAAAGAGAACTGATGGGACATGGACCTCCGCACTTGCAGCCCACGCAGGCAGCTCTTGCCCTGGGTTATTTGTGCATATATCACTCTGCCATAAATCAGGAGTCTTGACAGTGTAATTTGTACCTGGGGAACCTGGAGCAATTACAAAATCAGCCCAAACGCTATTTGTTTCACAAGATTTTGCCCTTAGTTAGCACTGTCGTTCTGCTTTAATTGCACTGTAATTAATTGCAACAAAACTGTTTGGAAAGTGCATGTGCATG